>CAUHTR010000377.1:0-141944 GCA_959609185.1 Schmidtea polychroa | reverse complement strand
CTAATAATGTGTGCATTATGGAATACTTTGACAAGAACACTGTTTTTATTTCTTCACTAGAAGTGTCTGAATTGCATATTTACATTTTTAAAAGATACAACAAAATTTTATTATTATTATTATGATTTAAAACAATAAATTGATAATTTAAGCCTTTTGCTGCAAATAATGTATTTAATGAAAGAATTTTTGACTATACGATAGTCCTTGTCAATCAAGGACTATCGTATAGTCGAAAATTCTTTCATTAAATACATTATTTGCAGCAAAAGGCTTAAATTATCATTTTATTGTTTTAAATAATAAATGCTGCTACCAAGCAATCATCATTTTATTATTATGATTATTATTATTATTATTATTATTATTATTATTATTATTATTATTATTATTATTATTATTATTATTATTATTATTATTATTATTAATATTATTATTATTATTATTATTATTATTATTATTATTATTATTATTATTATTATTATTATTATTATTATTATTATTATTATTATTATTATTATCATTATTATTATTTATTATTATTATTATTATTATTATTATTATTATTATTATTATTATTATTATTATTATTATTATTATTATTATTATTACTAATAATGTGTGCATTATGGAATGCTTTGACAGGAACACTGTTTTTATTTCTTCACTAGAAGTGTCTGAATTGCCTATTTACATTTTTAAAAGATACAACTAAATATTTAACCCAGTTCATCATATTGTACACAACTTATAATATACAATATGCTATTGTACATGTCATTATACATGTCATGAAAACAAAGTTGAAAAAAGAAGGAAAAAGCACTTTAATATTTTTCTCTGCTTTCATCTTTTTTAAAAAATCCTAAAAGCGAAAATTTTAAAAGTGTTATATGTATAATGTAGGACACTTTTCGGGACAGCTTTCAGTGAGGGATAAACAAATCAAATCAGGGACAGTATCGCATAATCCGAGACGCCTGGTCATTTTACAATATACTAAATAATGTACGAGTTTTCTTTCTATTTTATTTTATCTGAATAATAATCGAAATCTCCAATAAGTAATTAAGTTAACAGAACAGGTTTGGTGGGGGATTTTATATTTAATAAATTATTGATGAGAGATCAAAATTTAAATACCGTATATTTTTAATAAAGTAAACAATGAATTCCAGAAAACACTACAATAAATCAATTCAAAAAGTGATTTAATAAAACAAACATCGATTAATTAACAGAAATACTGGCTACTGTAACCGGAAATGTTAAGAACAACATAAAAGATTTCCGGAAATTCACTTTCTAGACAGCTGTACTTTGTAAGTAATTCTGAAAATGTTTTTATGGACATGCTTTCCTTTAATTCTGAATGTGAAATTCAGAGGATATCACTTCTTGGTATTTTCTTCCAGGTAACAATATCGTGCTTGCTTTTCAGCATTTTTATCAATGGTTTTATTTTGTTTCTGTAATGTATAATTATATTATTTTTAAAAAAGGTTACGTGACGCCTTGTCGTTTCGTTTGGGATAGGTAGCGTTTGAAAATTGAATAAAAAAACTATATCGAAAATCGAAAAATTAAAAAATTAATTTATAATCTATCTGGTGAATTTAATAAGTTAAAGGTTCACTATTTGTGAATCAATCTCAAACAATCTAAAAAGTTAAAGATTCTTTATTCGTCGATTTTGATATCCGGAAACTCTCCCCAATTTTCCAAAGAGTTAGCAAAGTTACGACACATAAGGCGAAGAATTTTGGAAGCCAAGCCCGAACCAAACTTGGGTTATAACGCCGGCTGACAGACATAATAAACAGACCTGAGATAAATAAGGTTCTTTTTATTATCGTTATTTTTGCCGTTAATAAATTTGTAAAATATTGTTAACTGTTTATATTTTATTAGTTTATTTATTATTATTAATATTTTATCACTATTACAATACATACATTAACCCCAGCTGTTCCGAGACAGTTTATTTACTGGTGACTCGGCTGGGTTCATCAATTCTCTCTAACACACACATTTATAAATAAATATTTCAATATAAATACCTAAATACAAACCAATAAACATATACCACCGAACATTACAACAGTTTCCACATTTCAAATATTGCACATGCTTCAATGTGTTGTTGTGAAACACTGTGTTTTATTGCGTGGGGATAAATTTTTACAATCTTTTATACTACACTTAACCGCGAAAGTTAACATTGTCTATAATATACGTTGGTGTGCACACCACCTGAGGTGAGTCACTAATTATATGACAATGTTAACTTAATTTCATTTTTTCAATTTTTCAAAAATTGTTTTAAGGTAAGTTTTTGAATTGAAGTAATTTTTAGGACTTGAATTTTGATTTTATATAATTATGAGATCATTATTCAAGTTCTTAAATATTACTGTTAGTCAGCATTTATAATATTGATAATATATAACATTGATAATTAAATTTCAGGTGTTTTTTTAGGAATTTTATGGTATTTTATTTGGATTTATTTCGTAAAAATGTAAGTTAGATATTTTTATAATTATAAATAAGTAAAGTAATCACTAAACATTTATTTTTTAAAGACATTTAGTAAAGAATGGATAAAATATTTTTTAAGTTTTTGTAATCTTCTTTCGAATTTTGTCTATTTCTGTAATTCTATGAAAATATTAATTTGTTAAAATAATTTATTAAAATTTACGATTTGCGATTTTTTCCCTGCAAATTCAAAGATGTCGAAGGATCTTCTTCAATATCTGTAAATCTAAAGAAATTTTATTTTCTAAATTATTTTATAATTAAATCTTACGATGTATTTACTTCTTTTTCCCTAAAGCTCAAGGTAGAGCAGTCAGAATCTGATTCAAAAGTTTTTTTGTATTTAACTTTTTAAATAATTTGAAAATATTGATATGTTAATTATATGTTAATCAATGTATATTTCGCATGAAAAACACTACTTAATTTTGTATGTATTTTTCATTATGTGTGCTGTGTTTGTATGCTTAATTATTTTCTCTCACTTTTTAGATTCCTATAATAAATATGTTAACTTTCGCAGCATTAAATTTCTACACACAGGTAAGTTGGTGTGTTCCTATAATATATATTTATTGATTTTTTTTTTAGATTATAGATAATGTTATATTTCGCAGTTAGGTGTAGAACGCCATTGACTATTAATATTTGAGAACAGCCAAGAAGGCTAACAATAGGTAGCATCCAAAATAGTGGAATCACAGAGCTACAAGCGTGGTGTTGAACCATATACTGCCATAGAGTAATAATAAATTCCACTAAAACCTTTATTTGGTTGGCTGGTATCTTTAGGAAATGGTCCTTTCGGTATATGAGGTGACAGATTTATTATTAATCTCTTTGTTTCATCAGAAATATTTTGATTTAATTATTGTCCAAGATCAGAGGTAACTAATTCAATTTCATCATTGTCAGTTTGGTTATTATCGAAACTTATTGACACTTCCGTTAATACTTCATTTACTTCTTGAAAGATTTGATTAATATCCAATAACCTGACGTCATCAACATGACCCCGTTCAACTATTGCATTGTCTTCTATAGCAAGTTCTGATTGTCTGTATTTCTTGTGAGAAAAAAATCAAATTTTTGTTGTTTGTTTAATTTTTTTTCTAATTGCTTTTTAAATTTTCTTTTAAGTGCTCTACTCAATGTTTATGATTTCTGCTTGTTTGATTCATCTATATTTAATCAATATTAACTAAATTTACAATTATTTTTTAAATTTTAAAATTTTACAAATCTCTCAACAGGATACGAAAATACTGGGAAATGCAAAAATTGAATTCTTATTCAAAATATTAATAAACTGCAGTGACTCTGTATTCGAACGTCACAATATGTTTCATACTTTGAACAGAATAAAATGTAGTGGTTCCATTCACGAACGCTAAATAATTTTTAAATCCAATTTTACATTATTTTATCTGAAGAAATTAAAGAAGCTTTAATAGGCTTATAGATTTTGGAACAAAGGACACTTAGGAAAGAGTTCCCTGTCTGCATTGGCCAGTAGGGATTGCTTACTTCTGCTATATGGTAGCTACGCCAATTGATCCAACTGGTATATTTAATGTGATTTGATACAACAAACACCACTGAGATACATTCTCTATAGGTGGTTGGCGTGTAAAGCAATTCACTCACCAATTTATTTACCAATTAATCATCTTTATCAATTTATCAATTTATCATTTACTGAATTGCTCATCATGAATGTATTTTGGAAATTTATTTTAGCCATTTTAGAAATGGCTTTCAGGTAAGATATTTAATTTTATGTAAATTTTAAGACTTGAATTTTGATCCATTTAGATATGAGATCATTATTCAAGTTCCTAAATTTTACTTTTAGTCAACAGTATAATTAAAAATAATTTATAATTATACTATACTATGAAAATTTCAACGGTTGGAGTCGGAGTCGGAGTTGGTACTTTTATTACGACTCCACACCCCTGTCTAAAACATTATGGGAAAAACTCCGAATATTTTTAAACTCCGATTTTTTAAATTTTTATAATTCATTTTCTGAGGTCAATATGAATGGCTTCTTTCAAGAAATCAAATCTGGATTGAAAAGACATTGAACCAAATTCATCTGCTCTTGATATTTTCATTAAAAATATATTTTTAAAAATTTTCAGCGATCTTTTTTTTTCTACAAATTGTCTAAAAAAATGTTATTATAGAAAGGATCTCAGTGGTGCATTTCAACTAATCAAAAGTTTGTATGCGTTTTTTAGTATGTGTTGCGCTTGTGTGCAGTTTTTAATTTTTCTTCCTTTTTTCAGATTTCAATAGTATAAGATGTATCTCACTGAACTATAAATTAGAACATCAACGTGAAATCAAAGTAAGTATGTATGTTTCTATAATGTAAGATTATTGATATTTTTCTTTTATTATAGGAAACGGTTCTCAGTGGTGTATGGTGTAGTACAAGATCACTGATTGGTTGAAACTAGTTTGTCATTTGCAATTGAATCGCAATTCACAGCACACTTCATTATAACTAAGTTTGCCACCCATTACCATTGATTTCAATTAACAATTAATATATTAACCAAATATTTTTTGTTTAAACACAATTAAATTAAAATAGCTTAATTATGAACTTGAAAGTCTTGAAAATAAAATAATTTCCCAACGAGCTTTTCTTAATTTTTTTAAACTAATTTTTCTAAAATATTAAAACTTAATTTGTGAAGTTTGTACCTGATTGAAATATTCAAGTTGATCAGATCAGTGCAATTTAATCAATAAAGTGTCAAACTTATTTCATTAAAAATCAATTTGCCAACAAACTCAATGACTGCGATTCAGGGAAAATTATGAAATATGACCCATTTGATCATTTTCTATTGACAATGTGGGTCAACAAGACGAATAAAAAATGTAAACAGTCCAAAAAACATCGGATTGATTTCAGAAAAATGAATATTAACGAAATGAAATTTTTTTCCAGAAAATCAATTTTTTAAAAAATTATTTAAAATAAATTTACTATATTGTATTTATTGTATATTTTTTTGTTAAAAATGTTTTTAATATAAAAACTTCTGTTAAATATTTTGTTTTATATTAATCCTGTATGATTATGAATTTTTCCCCTTAAATATTGTTCATGATTTTCCCGAGAAATTTCCGAAAAGCAATTAGTGTAATCATCGCTCTAATAACTCTTTATTTTTACTATTTTTTAGCCTGTATTTTTTGATTTTAGATTTCACGAGAAATTCACAATATACTCATAGAATTGATTGGAAATTTTCTGCTATTTTTGTGAATATTTTATTTTTATGATAATAGCAATTATCGAAATTTAGGATGGATTAACTTATTGAATGTTTGAAATATTTTATGAAATATAGAAGTCCCATTCTGTCTATTTGTGGCTTTGTTCTGAGTTTCGCAAGCTTCAGCTAGGAATTGCAAACTTGAATCATTTGATTATTATGGTTGTTTATACATAGAATAAAATCACTCTACGTAATATGGCTACTCGTTGTCTTGAGTATCAATCCTTAAGTTTCCAACAATTAATAATATAAGAAAGCGTCACTCGAACATTCGTTTTAAAGTATATATCTACAGTTTTCCTGTCAATCATCATATAGAATAGAAAAAAAATGTTTAATGGTGTATTCAATAGTTTTCATATTAATATTTGTAAGACTAGATCAAAACAATATATAAGGAACACAATTTTTCGGCACAAGCTTTAATACACACAACAAATACACATTAATTAACAACTGTACGATCCAAAAAAACAAAAATCGTACGACACTTCGTGCTTTTCTTTGGGGGCTGTTGTGGTGTTATACTATTACTTCTGTTATTATAGTTTTATAAAAATGTACAGTTTTTTAATAAAGAATTGTTAAAATTAGTTTGTTTTAAAAGTACGCAAAAACTGCCTAATTAAGTTTGATATAGTAAAAATGCAATCAATATACTTTAACTTCTTCAATTATTATTTGTTAAATTAAAATCATGCCATAAATAAGAAGTTCTTCATAGAAAGCATTTCTCCAATTTAAATCCTTATTTTTATCATTACCATTGGTATTTATAATATTCACGAACGGTTGCAAGATAAAAAATCACATAATTGCTAAATCAAAATTTTCCATTTTCTATAATAATGGAATTGGAAAATTATAGATAAGTGGAAATCTCTCTGTAATAATGCTATGAAATTATATTTTAGGTTAATTTATCTTTTCAGTTCACTAAACAATAATTTTTTTCTACATTATTATCTCAGAAATTCTGACAAAGTGTAAAAAACGTATAAAAATTAAATTATTAATAATTCTCAATTTATTTTCATTATATAATAATAATAATAATAATAATAATAATAATAATAATAATAATAATAATAATAATAATAATAATAATAATAATAATAATAATAATAATAATAATAATAAAACAATAAAATGATAATTTAAGCCTTTTGCTGCAAATAATGTATTTAATGAAAAAATTTCGACTATAGATAGTCCTTGTCAATCTCCTGGAATTTAGCAATGTTCTTAACCAAAATAATGTATTTAATGAGATTGACAAGGACTATCTTATAGTCGAAAACTTTTTCATTAAATACATTATTCACAGCAAAAGGCTTAAATTATCATTTTATTGTTTTAAATAATAAATGCTGCTACCAAGAAATTATCACTTTATACTAATAATAATAATAATAATAATAATAATAATAATAATAATAATAATAATAATAATAATAATAATAATAATAATAATAATAATAATAATAATAATAATAATAATAATAATAATAATAATAATAAATAATAAAAATAAAAATAATAATAATAATAATAATAATAATAATAATAATAATAATAATAATAATAATAATAATAATAATAATAATAATAATAATAATAATTAATATTTTAAAATCTTGATAAATCGTCTGTAGCAGAATAATTTAGAAGCCATAATTCAAACAAAGAACTAAGCCTTTTTTGCAGTGTTTATTAATTGAAGATTCTCGACCTAAACATATTCTATTTACTTAAAAACAAAATTTATGTGATTTAAATTTTTCTTTTTCTTTTGATTCTTCTGTGAAATATAATTATTTACAAATTTAAAATCATATTAAAATTAACTTATATTATTTTTACTTTCAATAAATATTTATTATTTTTTAAATAGACGATTTATCATAAAAACATTCTAAAAATATGTATAAGACAGACAAAGTTTGATAACCAAATTTGGCGATGTGAAAAAATCTAGAAATTTATTTAAACATAAAATATCAAACTTATAAAAATACTTTTTAATTTTTTTAAATAATTACATTTTGTGAGGTCAATCATAAAAAAAATTAACTAATTTTCTTATTTTAGTTAAAGATTTTTCAATAATTAAAAACTGAAGCTTTTCTAATTTATTTGTATAAAAATAATTTTTACTAAAAAAATAATCGTGTTGTTATTAATAAATCTAAAAATGTAGCAATTAAACAAAGAGTTCCATTGAAATAATTAATTTGCATTAATAAATAACTATTAATATGAAATATATTATTAACAACAATTTTATAAATAAAAAGATGGATTATGATGGGAAATTAATTACCAAATTACTTCTGAATTCAACTGAAAGTCAAGGATTAGTGAAAGACTTTTGATGAGACGAAATAAATTCCAATTACTTCCTAATGGACATTTTAGAAAATACGCAATTATTTTATTGTGAGATTTTTCTAATAATTTTAATAAGAAAATAAAAAAAACTCCTTCAAATTCTATTAAACTGTATTATTCGTCTTCCTTATATAATTAGATTTTCAAATGTTTGTTACTTTGGATAAAATATTATTATTAGCACATATTATAGTACATTAATGAATACAACAAATTATAATGAGGTTAACAACAACATTAATAATAATAATAATATAAATAATATTTATGATCAAAATCACTTTCCTCCGCAAAATTAGATTTTGTAGGAATTGCTCGAGAAAACGACTGAAAACATAAACACATGTCAAAATATACTTGTATCCTTTATTTATCTTTGAATATGTTATAATTTCCATCAAATATATTTGCTATAAATCATCAATACAAAATGTTTTATATGCTCTTGTTCGAAATCTTTTCAGCATCGGTTTGTTCAAACTGTATGCGAGCTGACCTGACAACCAATTCTGGGTTTCTGCCTTCAACTTCAGATCACTTTTCTTTAACTTTTCGACTCCACCAAAACCTGCTTCGTCTTTTGGGTTCGTCCATATCTTTACCATTACAACATGAAGATTTTAATTTTAAATTTAAATTATGCAATGAAGGATTGTTTATGATAATTTTAGTAGACCTGCTCCGCTTTATAATGATAATGCCAATGGTATTAATAAACCATCAATAAAGTAACCATAAACCATCCTTGTTGTTTATATATAATATTTCTCATTTGTTTACGATTTTTATTATTTATTAACGATAACAGAGGTTTCTTGTGCTCTTTTAAAATAATTTTGTCAGATTTACTAATTTTAGTCTTGCCTTTGACTACTTTGAGTATAATATCAAATAAATCATCGACAACAAAATTTGAAATGAATGCAAATTAGTCATTCTTTTCATGTTCGGTGCCTTTAACAATGCATTATAAAACGGAAAACTACGTTTATTTTTTACTGCTTTAACTTTTTAAAGCTTTCTAGTTGGTTTAGGTTTTGGATTTTTTGAAATGAGATTCATTGATGGAAATTTTTCTGTAACAAGTATTTTAGAAGGTGTATAACTGGTTTTTGGTGAAACTTTAATTTTTCTTTTTCAATACCTTTTCTAAGTTTTCTAAGATTTTTAACTCTCTCTTTCAAAAACATGATCAGTCAAGTATGGTTTCAACTTTTTTTATAAACCATAGACCGTTACTTATTGAAAATATCGTTTGTAACTGGTAAATCATCAAGACACTGTTGTGTGAAATCAAGAAATATATATCCATGAGGTTGTTTTGTAGTATCTTGAAATGCATTTATCAGAAAATTACGATTATTTTGATACGCTTGTCTTGCAAAAATTCAATAACTGTTGCATTTCTAGGGTTTTTAAAAACAACCAAATATTGAACATTTGAATTACAAGTTCTATGTGCACCTCCTTATCAGAAGAATTACTTATATCACATTTATCGATTACAATATTATTATATTTTGAAGCTTCTTCTTTGGCTTCTTCTTTTTGTATGTAATTATTGAAATTCTTTTCTTTATTAGGTTCCTGATACAAATCATCAATAATTATGAAATCTTTCTTCTTAAGTCTACTGGGTGACTTTTTTATCAAATCCCTTTACTATTTTCATATTTTTCAATTTACAGAAATTATCGTGAGTCAATCCGTGTTCTTCATCAGCACCTTGATGACAATAAATTTTGTTAAATTTTGATTTGAATAAATGTGATTTTAATAATTTGCAAACAAAGTTTTTCCACGCGGAATTACAGATTATTAATCACCTCGTTAGTTTCTTTGTTAGGGACAAGACCATTTAACAGGTAAATCATAAATGTTGTTTGTGTCATTTATAAATAATTGTTGAAATGTTGGTATATTTATATTATTGCTGTTGAGATGTTATATTAATAAAAGAATATGATTGGTTAAACATAAGAGAAAATTAATTTTAATAATATTCAAACTAAACCTCCAGGTCTTGTGGGGCTGGCGGTGAAATTTACAAACTACCACGCCAGCCCCTAGTGGGCGGTGGCGCGCGTGTGTGCTGATGATTTTGTTGGGGTTAGCGCAAAAACTAAAAATTCATATCTAAAAGGGAAGCATAACAAATAATGGTAAAATCAATAAAAGTGCAAAAAATTAATTAAAATTTACTAAAAATCAAAAATCAATATTGAACGGGGGTATCGGGTATGGCTGAACGCCAAATTAATAGACGAGTTCAAAAATTATAACGAAAATTTAATAAGGTGTTGACAGGGAAAGTTAATGCAAAAGAATTAATTAATTAAAATTAATTAATCGGTAGTGGAAAGCCCAAGCCCATGGGAATCCCGAGCGCTGTAGGAAACCCGATGCGCAGCGAGACCCGACCAGTGAGATAAAATGAGGAATATTTTGAGCCCTAATCAAGGGTAAACAAATTAGAATAAACAAAAAATACAAAAATATTGATTTAGGATTCCCGGGAAGATAATTAAGAGCAATTTTCTAGATAATTGGCCTCTCATAAACAGTATAAAAAGAGAGCTCAGTAGTGAACAAGCCGCCATTTATTCGAAGAGAGAAAAAGAAAGCAGATAAGCAGAAATCTGGCGATCAGTAATTTAAAGGTGAAATATAGTAATTCAAGCAAGGTAAGACTCGTACAAGAAAAGGTGATTGCCCCTGGGTTTTTACTTTATCATGTGAAACATTATCTGGAGAGAAAGGTGCAAATATTGACAAATTGTAATTGTAATTAAGATTAAATAAAAATTATTTTGTGCTGGGTTTGAGTTATTAGGCTGAATAAGAACACAAGGAAGTCAGAGAGAGAATCGACTTTCAAATAACAACCCAACAATTTTAATCTTTATAATTTGATAAAATGTTCATTCACATGTTTTGTGGTGAAATGTTGATTTAAAGAATTAGAGTTGAGAACGAGAATTTAGACATACAAGTTTGTTTTTGAACCTTTTTGAAAATTTGGGTAAATTTGTCAAATTTGTTTTTTGGGTTTTTTTTAAATTTGGAAAAAACTTTGATTTGGGAAATTTATTTTGGGGATTTTTTGAGTTGGGAATATCTTGTAAATATCTTGTATCCTATGCGTGTGATTTTTATCAAAAGTATTTTTATTTTATTTTTTCCATGTATGTTTTATATGCAAAATTTTATTCTAAGTGGTGCAATCTTGATACTAAAGTACTTAGTTTTCAAAATTTTATCCAGGTATATTTTATATATAAATTGTTTCTATGTCAAATGGTGTGACCTTCACAAAAAGTACTTTTAGTTGACCTATATACATTTTTTCAAATATTTTCTACATATTTTTTAAACCTTTTGTTCATTGTCCAACCATGTGTTGAAGAATATGATTTTGCTTTCTGTAAAAAAAGATCATCTATGTTTCATAATATATGAAAGTTGTTATATTATGGCATTTGATGCTGATGTTATTCACTGTCTCGTTATGTGTGAAGTACACGATTTTAATTTTATAATATAAGACTGGTGTGATTATCATAATATATAGAAGTTGTTATATTATGGCGTGGTACATGGTCTGGATGGGATGCTACCACCTACTCATCTACTACACCAGTCTCATGAATACATGCAGACGTAATCATCGATAACTACGCAGACTCCCTCCATGGTTCCTCCCAAACAATACCCCAATTCACAAAAGTACGAAAACAATAGCAGTGATTGAGAAAAATTGGTTTGTTCTTTTAGATCACCTTCCTTACAGTCCCGATCTTGGACACAGTGACTTTTATCTCTTTAGTCATATGAACATATTTTTGCGATGTAAAATCTACTAAAATGTTGCAGATTTACAAAAGGATGTGAAAGTTTTCTTGAAAATTCGAAATACGTTTTATTTGAAATATCAAAATTTACCCTTGAAACGAAATATCACAATTTACTTGCTATCACCACAACATTTAATATTTAAGTAAAAGGTTAAAAAAACTGGACCAAAAAAATCCACACAAATATTTATATTTTACATGTAATTTTACACGAATAATTAAAATAATATTATACAATAAACGGTCCATCAGATTTTCCAACTGTTATCCAGTCGAATTCATTACTTTTCTTGTATATTGATGGTTACTATATAAAGAATTCACATGAGGCAGGGATGAATTTATACGGGAAATGCTGTAGATTTGAAAAACTCTGAACAATATGCTACTCACCAAGTCATAACAATTATAACGAGGAAAGACGACCTCGCCCACATCCAGGAATGATCATCCCCTGTCACTTGGAAACATCCCCACACTCAAAATAGATATCAGAATTTACCATTATATATAATTATATTTTTAACTTCTATCTATTTACATCCACAAACACACATGCAAACATTTGCCATTCTATTTTTAATAGTAAAAGATATTAGAAAATTAATGTATTAATAAAAAAAAAGAAAAAAATTTCCCCATGGGACGGTTAATTTATGTTAATCGTAATAAAGTGGTTGATATGATATTTTCTCCATAAAACTTTACTAATAAATAATTGGATAAAAAATAAAAAATAAAAAATTTTTTTATCAAAATTTTTATTTTTATTATAAGGAAAAAATATTTATTATCCAAAGAATTTTTATAATAATTGTAATGAATAATTTATGAAAGAAAAATTGATAAAAATAACATGAGAAACCCTTGTTTCAACCGAATGATTTGATAAGTTCCTAAGTCGTTGAAATAATAGCAAAAATCCTCAAAGAGATTATTAATCAAGTTAGAAAGTAGAAAGAATTTCTCAATCATAATTTTTTGTTTTAATAATATATGATTTATATATTCTTTATTGCTCGGGGAATTTCCAGTTTTTTTTCCTAGATTGTTAATGTAACTGTTAAACAAAGTGTCAAACTTCATACAAGCAACCATCTAAAGTGTAGATATGCGATAATAGTATTTGTTTCTTTTGCGTTTTAATGAATTCTCATCAACTGGCGAATGCGATGGCGAATATTGATACGATGTCCTTAGACATTTTCACTTTGTTATATCTTTAATCATGAATCCACATTTTCTCCTCTTCAATTATCACAGAAGAGAATATATTTTTGAAGTCAATGTATTAATCAGTCAGGAGAATGAGACACCATTTTTCTTGCTAACATAAAAAATTTGTAATAACGGAGAAATTGTAAAATAAATATTTTTTCACTTTTTCATGAATAGAAAATGAACATCATATTTATTCATAAAAATAAAAATTTTACAATTTTTTAGAGATTTTATTGTATCAATTATAATTATTTCAATTTATTTATTATTTCCTATTTTAAATTATAAGTTTGTTGCTTATGAATTAATTTAAAAATACATTTATTGGATTTTGGTTCGAAAAATCTACATATTTCTCAATGGAAATGGATAAAAGAAGTAAATATAAGTAAATGATTATAAATTTATGGGGCCTCTATGAAGTGTAAATATAAAAATATTAATCGCCATTCGTACATCTTTTTCACTATATATTTCGATATCATCACTATCATCATCAGGTTACCTACATTCACGACGGATGAATAACTATACTATATATAATATCTATACTATATAGTATAGTTATTCATCCGTCTTGAGTGTAGGTAACCTGATGATGACAGTGATGCTATCGAAATATATAGTGAAAAAGATGTACGAATGGCGATTTTTATTAATAAAATCTTTACCGTGTTTATTTAAGTATAAAAATATTAATTAATTAATTAATAAAAAACAAAATTCAACTTTTGACAAGCGAAGGAGTGAAAAATGTAAAATGAAAAATGAAAAAAAGAAATATTGGAGATTACGTTATTAATTTCCTGAATTTCGAAAAGAAAAGGGATTGTATCACTTGAAAAAGGTTGTGCCGAAAATTCGTGAATGTCAAAAAAACAACGATATCTCTACTGATTCATAGTCAATTTTTTTAATAAATATAATGTCAATTGAAAAGAAATCAGAGGCGAAAATTGAAAAAGTTCTTATAATACTAAAATGGTGGACGCCCATCATCGAATACTGTAAAACCTGTAAAAATTCGCTAAAATATTATTTGCCCCATTTAACATACGAATCGAATGATACTCCATAAATCATCTGCCAAGGGCTTGATCTGCAACAAATCTGCAACCACACCATCAACTCGCCTGGTATAACAGCATATATAATTTTTCAATGCCTCAGATGACTTTTGACTTCAATGGAAATGTGCAAGAGAAGTCTGGACATTGAATAGTTCTACAAAAGATCATTATAAACCCAACATTACTTAAAAGTTATAATCTTGTAGATAAAGTTCTTGAAAATATATTGTCGAATTGGAAAATAGTTTACATACTAATTCCTTTTGCTTTTGTAATATCTTTTGGTACATGTGGTTTTGTGTTGTCTTTCAAAGGAATTGGTTGAAGACGATTAATTAACGTTGAGTAAAATCTATTATTTTTCTGTTCACTTTTGATTAATTTGTGTTTCCAATTATTTTCATTACAACTAAAAATAAAGTTTGAGTTACAAGGGAAAAATTGATCTAGATGTCGTATTGAAATAACTTATTACAAATGGTAAGAAATGTTTAGGAAAAGACATAGATAACAGAAATATAGAGCGTCATAAGTTTTCTGGGCAAAACAGATTTTTAAAAAATACATTAATTTCATAAAATATTAATCTTAAAAATTAAAATTTGAATTTTTAGATATTCTGCAATATTTTTAATAATTGAAGTTGCATGATATTTAGTTCTTTCGGCAGAATGAAAGAGCTGCATATCCGGAAACATGTTAAGAAAAGATGAGAATACTTTTGAGGAAATAGATCAAATTTTAAGAGTAAATAAGAAGTCGGCAAGGAATTCAAATGATTTTGATTTAAAACTTTAGGATTTCAAACGAAGGAAAATAAGGGATAAATACACTAAAATCAAAGCAAAATTTAGATTAAATTTTTCGGGAACAACTTTATTGAGGAATTTAAACAAAATAAAAAATCTGTTAAGAGTTCATCACAAATATGAGAAGGTCGATTGTATTACTATCAAATAAATTATAATGATGAAAAGATTTTTGTTTAAACAATTTAAATAAGGATGTCATGAAAGGGGTATCATGAACTCTGTAAAGTAAATACAGATCAATTCTCGTAGGTATTAAATTGCAATTGAAATACAACATAACTTTGTTGTGCTTTGAACTTTTATTTTATACATACTGTTGGTGATAAATATAAATGTTACTCTGACTCCAAACGTGTCTTTATACGATCCACAAATAACACTTGACAACAGAAATCTTTATTGATAATCACAAATAAACTTTCACTTTACACTGACTATCAATTCAACACTCTGCTTGGTGACTATACAATGCTTATTATAACACCGGATTAAAAGATCACAAATTACTGATTGGTTTATCAACTGGGACTTTGAGCTGGTTGTTTTCTTTGACCTTCTTTGTTCAACCGCCTTCTCCCGGCAATTACGCTTATCACTGGCAAGCTCTCGAGATAAGAATATTGTTGTTTTCCTTTTTGTACTAATTAATTAGTACTGACCTTGGTTTTTATTTTCTTGTTTAATTTCTTTTGTTTCATTCCTCTTTCTCATTTCTCATTTCTTTTTGCTTACGTTTTCTTTTCTGAGTTCCCATAGATCGTCCCGTTTGTCATGACGAACTTCCCCCAGGTAATTTTATTTATTTATTTATAAATTGTTATTTAGGTATCCTCAACAATACAGTAACTACTCCCTTACCCACCAAAAACGGGACTATGAAAATGGCGGCTTTTAGAGTAAAAAATAATAAAATTTATTTAAAAATCTAGTAAAAAATTCATTTCTTTATTATCCAGTTATCCAAAGTTATATTATATTATTTTTTGTTTAAAATGAATTGAATGATTAAATTATTATGTTAGAATATAAAATTATTAAATTCTAAAAAGATATTTTTTATACTTACACAATAAAACAATTGTCAAAAAATAACTGAAATTAGTAAAAGGGTTGCGAAAATCTTTAATCGTTGTAATCAGGGTTCCAACACCTTGAAAAGGTTTAGGACCATTGGTTTAGACGATAGGTGAACATATAAAGATCTAAATAGTTTTTCACCGATGCAAAACTGTTTTACTATTTTAGAAAATTGTGCTTTTTAATGCTAACAAAATTTTCGTTGAAGCCGATATTAAGTGACCGTCATTAGTTGATCCGCTTATTTTCTATATCAAATTACTAAATTGACAAAACCATTCAATAAGTTGTCAAAGTTTCACCAGTTTAATATCAATATTGTTTCTTTGGTGCTAAATTGTTCTGATAGAACTTGTCATTAAGTGTGATTTTATTGAGTATTTTGTTCACATTTAATCACTGATAATCAACATCAAGTGGTCTGGAAAATGAGTGAAACGTTTATTTTGAGATGAAAATTCTGGAGGAAAATTTAATTTTAATCATCTTGACTTTTAACAAGACTAAAGCGAATATTTTGTTAAATCCTTTGGTAAGAATCTCTATCTGCCCTCCCCTGCCCTCGTCGCATCACCCCTCTTCTAATTCAGTCAAATTTTATCGTTAATTGATTTAGTAGTTCTGCTTTGATTGAAACGAAATTTGGCTCTATTTGTTATTGGTTGAAATTAATTTTTTTGAATTTTAGTTTTGTTTTAATTAACTCATTCATTTCCATTTTTATCGGAAATACTTTCAATAGTTTTAATAAATAAAACTGAATTCTAAGCAGCGGATATTATTTGACTAGACTTACTTTTTGATAATTTTTTTCCTTTCAACTGGTTTTGTAATTGAATTAATATCTATTTTTGTTTTAATTGATAATTTTATTATTAATTTATTATTTATTTTAATGGAGACAAGTGCAGATTATTAATGATTTTACAAATATTTGTTAAGTAAACAATATGAATATATCGAATAATTAAATATCGATTTTTATTAATTAATTCAATTTAAAAAAAATTTAATATAGACATTTTTAGAAAATAACCAGTATCATATTTGTACATTTTATTTATTAATACAAAGTTATGAATTTTCATTTGATTTTTATTATATAAATATTATTTAAATTTCGATGGCCTGCGAATATTCAAAAGTGATATCCATTGAAAATTCAGAATTTATAATTTAAAAGAAATATAAATTTATATATTATGTGTTTTGTGGTGATTTTAATTTATATTATAAATAAATTAATAGAGGTTAACATATGATGGTCAAAGTACAAATATTTCGAAAAAAAATGATAAATTTTGTTATTTCGTATAATAATAAAATATATATAATGACATTTTAGTTATTTTAGTCAGTAATTTGCAACGACATGTAAAATTTGGCAACTAAATATCCGAAAGAAATTACTGAACCGTCGGTCTTATACGAAAATGTAAACACGAAATGGTAGGCATCGTTCGGCATTTTTAGACTAAGAAATAAAGTGTAGCAAGACCCTCAATTTTTTTGGACAACAAATTAATTCACTTTTTAGTAAAATAAAATGGTGATTTCAAAAAAAAATTAAACTAATTCTAGAATACTAATAATTTATGTTACCGTTTCCGTTGTTTTAATGCTTCAATTAAATTAAATTGAGAATGAGAAAAGCTTTAATTTGGAAGTTTATACTATATAATATTTGAAGTGATTAGAAATTAAAAAAATACACAAATTGATGAAATTTTGTTTTGTTGATTCAAAGAATAGTTGTTAATTATTTCATAAAAAAGAAATCATGAAATGTGAACAAAAAACAAAAAATAGAGAACAGTGGGAAAATTGATCAAGGCAAAATTTGTATTCTTTAATTAAAAAAATTGATTCAGTATAAAGAGATTGTAAAATGTTAACAGAAGAAACTAGTGAACGAAATTTAGAGATAGAGAAAAAAATTCTATGAACGATATTAGTATGTTGTGAACGGGTGACGCCAAAAGGAAAATGCTACACACCCCTAAAGTTTTTATCGCCCAATTTTTTTTCTTTTTTTAATTTATAATCTTTTTTAATGTCCTCGGCTGCTTTTTTATCTTCATTTCAAAATAAATTTTTATTTATTTTGGCATAGCATAACCAAATGATTGAGACAAAAATGTTAACTAAACGAAAAAAAACATCCATTTCTAGTTTAGAGTAAATGATGAAAAATATATAATCAAATTAATCAGATATTATATAATTTAGTGCAGTTACCGAATGTTATATTATTATTTATTAATTTTATTTATTAATTTTCTTTACTATTGATAATTCTTTTTATGTGCATTTTACAATTGTTTAAAAATTTTAAAAAAAAATTGTGTTAACTGGAAATAAACATTGATATAAAAACGAAAGATAAATAAAAATGATTAAATCTAACACATTTTTAAAAGTCTTGATTTCCGCCATAAGTTTATTTTTTACAATTTCTGGTTTTTTTAATAAAAATGCCAACAATCAATTTTTTTAAATCAGCCATAATTACATATTATAAAATATCATAACATTTATTTTATGTGTTTTTCTATTAAATGTTTCTAAAATATCTTTGACTCATTTCATTTGATGAGTGACTGCTAGAATAAATTTTTGATCTTATTATTGTTCCGAAATACAAAATATACTTTAAATCAAATATTAATAATAAAAAGTCTCATAAATAATCACAATATTTTGCGCATAAATCATATATTTGAAATGTATCATTTTTTGTATTATTTAATAAAAGTTGATAAACTTTTTCAAATAAAATTTTACCCACGTTTCAAAAAAAATTCGTTATTAATTTATTTTTTAGATAAAAATTTTATCAGTTTATAAAAAATTAATTATTTTTTATTAATTCAAATGAGAAAAATATTTTCCTATTTTAATTCATACATAATTCATTAATTTTAACAAATGTATTTATTTGTTTGATTTGTTCATTTAAAAGGATAAAAATTTATACTTTTGTCATTTTTTTCAATTAAGATTCATTAAGATGAGTTTTTTATTTAAAGAAATAATTTAATTTTATAAAAATTTTTATTTCATGTTTTCGAAACTGGGAGAATCTTTCTTTTTATAATGTGCGGCAAAATGATAATAATAATAATACAGTCACGGATTAGACACTACTTGTGAATCAGTCAAAGGAAAGGAGTGATTCAACAACTGCATTTTTTAAAAGGCAAATTTCTAATTAAAATAAATTTGAAAAAAATGCACTGTTGTAAGATTTAAAAAAATGAAAATTGAATTAATCTCACTTAAGCTTAGTAACCTAGAAAAGACAAATGTTTTAATTTAAACAACCTGATAAAATAAAAATATTTTTTATCACAAATTTTGAACGATCCAGAAAATAATGTGAAAATAATCGAGATGAAAATTATTATTATTATTATTATCATTATAACTATAATTATAATTATTATTATTATTATTATTATTATTATTATTATTATTATTATTATTATTATTATTATTATTATTATTATTATTATTATTATTATTATTATTATTATTATTATTATTATTATTATTATTATTATTATTATTATTATTATTATTATTATTATTATTATTATTATTATTATTATTATTATTATTATTATTATTATTATTATTATTATTTAATATTATTAATAATATTTATAAAACTTTAAAGTCATCACATGAATTTGTCCAATTTTTTTAAATAAAAAATATTAATAAATGATATTATGCTGGGTTTTTTAATAATAAGAGATTCAAAACAAACGGTATAAAATCATTAATAAATGTATAATCAAAACCAAACTTTTAATCACAATAACATTCATATTTAAATGTTTTTAATAGAAAATTTATTATGGAAATTGTTTTGTTTATAAATTAAATAATATCCATATAAATTAAAGTATTACTAAATTTGTTATATTCACTAAAATATAAAATAAACCTAGTCATTTATTATTAAAACACTGTCATTTCGACGATAATTAATAAAGCTTTATAATTACTAGTTTCGGGTTCATAAAAAATTAAAATCAGCCTGTAAGAAAAAAATTGTTTACTTAAAATATTTTAGGCAATTTTGATAAATAAACCATCTAGGAAATGCTAAATAATCTTCATTTTCCAAATAGTAAATGTCAGGAATTAAATTCGTTAATTTTTTTTGTATTCAAATTGAATATTATTAAGAAGAAATACAAATTAATAAAAAAATTTCCTCTTAGACAGTTTTAATGCAATTATGCATTTGTTAGAATTATCAATTAATGACGTGTCAAATTGATTGTATTAAGTCATGCATAATTATTTATAATAATAATAATAATAATAATAATAATAATAATAATAATAATAATAATAATAATAATAATAATAATAATAATAATAATAATAATAATAATAATAATAATAATAATAATAATAATAATAATAATAATAATAATAATAATTTACATGTAAAGGAAATTTTCAGAAATTTTTCTATTGAAAAGATTTCTGGTATTCGATTTATTTACCAATAGTTAAGTCATAAGATCACTTTATCTTCAATCATTACCATTTGATAGATTAAGTCTAGATCTCATGTAGGAAATATTCTATTTTATGTCATCCTGGTTTTACGAAAAAAAACTAAACTTTCTTAGTGTTGTCAGGCGTCCAAGCTTTCCTGGATTATTCCAGGTTTTAACATAATTTAGTTTATATTTGGTTTGTATTATTTTGGGAAAAATATATGAAAATGTTGCGACATTTCGTTCATGTTACTCTTGAACCTAAAAGAAAAACCAATGTGGGAGAAAATAGAAGAAACTTATGTTGGATGGTGTGTCTAGGCCCATCACCACATTCACCCTCAATAAATATTACAGAACGGGGCCTAAGAGTTATAGAATTAACGTATGTGCCGAAGAAAGGCTATAGATGGGGGTTCAAGAAGCTTAGTTAATATCAAGACAAGTCAGATGCAACCAATTCAATCAATTCAAAATCAACCCAACCTATCCCATACGAACTATATTTATGTGATATTTTATGTAACTATTTTATTGACAATTTCTGTTTTATGACAATTGACTATTTTATTTCTCTATTCGGTGTACATTGTATTGATTAACTCTTATTGTATATATTGATTACTCTTTATGATTTTACTCTTTAATATAATGTACAGATATGGTTTGTGGCATTATTAAAAAATTATTACAAATTTAACATTTTAACAAAAAAAGTGATTAAATAAAATTATAAAATATCAATTATAAAATTAATTTAAAAAATAGAATTATTATAAAATATTAATTATTATATTAATTAAAAATATTAATAGTATAATATTTAGAAATTAAACATTCCGTGCGTACAAGCCGGAAAGGAATATAAAACATATATAAAACATCTGTTTTGGGATTTAGATAAAAATCAAATTAATAATTTAACAAATAAAGTAATAACAAAACAGATAATATTAATATTATAGATATTATTCCGTGCATATAAGCCGGAAATTAAAATATTTTTATTTATTAATTCTGGGAATGGTATAAATACCCAAACAATAATCATAAAAATTCACCAAAAATTAGTGGTTAATAATTCTAAAGGGCAATCCTAAAGAATATTTAAAACCCGAGACAGATCAAAAAGTCTCACAGATTCTTTTAAATAAATACAGTAAAATTTTATATAGCACGCATTATAAAACATAATAACACGATACATATTCGCAATCATTTTTGAGAAGATTTAAGAATAATTGATAAAGAAAAGTGATCGAATATTTTGATTTGTTCTAAAGGAAATAATTATCAATACGATTGTTTATTTTGGGTAAATTTTTGTTATTTAATAAATATTTATATATAGACTTCTTTCGTTATATATATATATTAAACAAAAATTAAACAAAATAATGAATGAGATAAAAAGTTGATCACAAAGAAATGAAGCTTCGTTTTTTCAAAAAATTGAAACTAAGTTTCATGAACAAAAATTACCATTTTTATAATATCTAAATATCTATTTTCAATACCTGTCCACAAAAGGAAGCAAAGTCTAACTATAAATATTAATAATTTTAATTTATTAATTTTATGGCGTTTACTATTTTTTGTTTTATTTTATGTTAAACCTTTTTATTTATGTTTATTTTTTATATTGCTATTTTTTATTGTCTAATGAATATTTATGTTTTTTATATTTCTTATTTGTTTTATTAATTTTTAGTTATTATATTTGGTTATTATTATTTTAGTTATTATTAGTTATTATTATTATGTGTTTGTCCATGCTTAAGTACATTTATTCATAATAGATAAAAAATAATTTTTTTAAACAACTTTTCTATGTCCCGGTCTATAGTTGAGAGAATTTCGAAACCCTACCTTATTTATTTCCAATTTCAATGAAAATAATTTCTGATACCTATGATTTATCCGAAGACTGTAAATGACAGAAGAGTAAACTCAAAATTTTGAGAAGTTTTATTTGAGAAATTTTCAATTTCAACTGAGCTTCCTTGATATACAGGTCTGTCTGTCTGTTTCTTTAACAGCCGTTAATCATCACATTATATTTCGATTGGACTTTGAAATAGACTTTGATAGTTTCGATAAATATTTACAAATTTTCATTTACCAATCCTTCACAATTATTTCAATTAGGATTTTTCTTATTGTAAATAAATTTTAAATAATTTTTAAAACAAAGCCTTTAAATTGTCTTAAAAATAATAAATTATTCTACTAATTAATGTATTTTTAATGACAAAGACAATATGCTAAGGAGAAAAATGAGTCACGACAAACATGTGGAAAAAAATATTCTCCACAATTACTCTCAACAAAACAATATTTCACAAAATATAATGAAAGTGAACAAATGTCACGAAAATTCTCCCGTATAATTTCAACAGACTACTGACAAATTTGACAGAGTAATTTTTTTTTTCACTTAAAATCAATTTTTCATATTTGTGTCAAGTGTTGTGATAAAGATCATGTCATCAATTGGGAAAATCTGTAGATTGAAGTGATTAGGAGTTAAAGAAATCAACACTGTCGTTCAATCAAGCCGACAACTGTTGGCTCTCACTAAAATTCATTAAATTAATAATTCACTACTGTAAAAAATATCAGCACAGAAAGTTTAATCAAAATTCTGATTCGTTGTCGAAACAACCAATAGAATTTCGTTTTGTTATTTGATATAACTTTCCATTGGAATTAGGTGACTTGATAAATCATTATTATCGTTAATTTTTTAAGTGTCATTAAACGGAAAGAAACTAAATCATACAAAATTGAGAATTTTTATTTTAATTAGTCAAATTCATCAAATGAAATGTAAGTGTTTTTTTGTTTTGATTTTTTTAATCTTAATTTTTTTCTATTTAAAAGTTTAATTTTTAATCAAATTAAAATTTAAAATCTTATTAATTTCAATTAAAAATTAAGCTATAATTGAGATGGGTAATGATAAATCATGTTAATAGTTATAAAAATAAATTTTAACAATTAATATTTTTTCACATGAAAATGGAGAATTGTATAAAATTGTATTTATATTACTATTCATTACATTTTATTCAATTTGTTTAAATATTATATTTTTAAATGTTAATTCGTTAGTAAAGTTTGCAATTTTATTTTTTTAAAAATTTTCTTTGTTTAAATTTTTAAAATATGTTCAATTTTAATTTGATTATATTGAATTTTAATGATTTAACAATTTAAAAACTAATAAAAATTATTCTTTATAAAGGGTTATTTTAAAATTAAGAATAAAATTCTATAGTAATTTAAAAACATTTATTGTTGATCCTTAAAAACAGATTTTTTAATTGTATTTTTAATTAAATATTTTTAAATTTATTCATTTAATCAACTTTTTTGTATTAGTGGCTAAATTTTTTTTCAAATTATTATGGGAAGCTTTTAATATTATACAGTTACAACAAAAATAGTAATCAGTTGCTGTTTAATTTGTATAAATCCTAAATTCAAATTGTTTTTAATATATATTGACATTATAACATTTCTATATAAGATAATGAATCTAATCTTTACCTTTGAACTATAATTAAAGACAATAATTTGTATTACCTCTTTCTTTTATTTTGTAAACAATTTCTTTAATTGATATATTTTTGTAATATTACTTATGTATAGCTAAGACTTTTTAATAACTCTTTAATATATCCTACAAAATCCAATGACACTTTACAAGATATGCCATTCTTTTATTGATATGATATGATTGAAAGTTTTGAAAAAGGTTTGTTCAATATATGAAAGACAGGTTTTCGCATTTTGGATGACATTGCTATCAGATTTCTGGTCAACTTCCCGACTTTATGCGAGACAACTTGGAGTCCCACTCTAGGAGGCTCACTCATAAGTACTTTACTTATACATTAAACATTGTAAATTTGGAATATCCTATTTTTCGGTTTGAAAGTCAATTCAATTAAATACTTAAAAATTAAAATAATCATAAAATTATAACAATTGTTCCAATTAATTAATCAATTTCATCATGAACTTGATAATGGGTGTTTTATAATAATAAAAATTTATAAAAATTATTATTATTTACGAGAAATCTATTTGAATTTTTCATTATTATTATTTTAATTATTTCGTTTTTTATTATCGTGTAATTCTAGAAAAGACGCATGTTCTTTTCTCAATAGAAGAGTCGGAGATTAAATGAGACTGATTCATGTAATCTTCAATACTTTGATAATATGTCAGAAAATGTATCGAATTATTTTGCGCATAATTAGAAACGTATAAAAGATATCATA
Organism: Schmidtea polychroa; assembly: GCA_959609185.1. Taxonomy (NCBI): domain Eukaryota; kingdom Metazoa; phylum Platyhelminthes; order Tricladida; family Dugesiidae; genus Schmidtea; species Schmidtea polychroa. The sequence goes on along the minus strand of CAUHTR010000377.1, from coordinate 116,864 downwards.
TCTTTTTCTGATATTTTCAAGGCAATTTATTTAAACAAGACGACTTATTTAACAAGGCTGTGAATATATTTGCTCACTTTTTATCTTTGATTACAATTTAAGTAAACTACATAGACTTGAGTATGAATGTCAGTTTCCACGTTGAAATTATTCCTTGTTAATTGTTTTATTATATTTATTAATATTTAATTTAATAAATATATTAATATTATAATTAATTATAATAAATTATAGAAATAAATAAATAAAAGTATTATATAAAATATAAGAATGCAAATAATAATAATAATATTAATAATCGCAAGTATTTTCCATTTCCTTATTTTCTAATAAATTGGAAAATTTTCTATTTATGCTACACTAAACAAAGAATTTTCTTTAAAAAAAATTTGTGAATTGATTTTTGCATTATTTTTATAAAAACAATAAAATTTTTAAAAAATAGTTTTAAATACCTTTTTTTCTTTTAAGAAATCCTTATGAATTATTGATTTTTTTCATAATTGTAATTCAATCAAACAGAATGAAAAGTAGATTTGAAAATGTTATATATTTTCATATGATTTAAAGCAAAACCGTAATTCGCTAAATTTATTCTCGTATTTTGTTTTTGAGAAATAATAATAATAACTTAAACAAGGAATTTATTTATAAAAAATAATTTCAATTTTCTTTTTTTCTTTTCTTAGAGTTCAAGAGCAAGTTACAGAAATGAAATAGTAGTTTATAAATTTGTTTGAATAATATATTTTATCGATAAGCAATACATGGTTAAATGAATATCATTATACAAAGTTTGATGCGTATTACTACCGTAAAATTTCGTATTTATAATGTCCATAAAATAAAAAAATTCCCAATAATTTATTTTAAAAACAACACTATAATTTTCCAATAGTATCTAACCGCACAGTGCATGTTTTTTCAGTGTCAAATATTGATATTTTCAGAAGGACAGGTTTCATTCTTCATATATTTTTTTCACATTTACGTACTAAGTCTATTATTTTAAATTTATAAACTTTTATATTATACATTTAAAATATTAATTTGAAAATACTATTTTAAAAATAATTTATATAATTAATCTTTGAAAGTTTAATTTAATATATTTATTTAAGTTTATTTAATTTTTAAAGTTATACTTATAATGCGTATACTTTCAAAAATAACCGATTTTTTTAATTTTATTAAAATTTATTGATTACTCAATTAATTTGCTAATTACTCTTTTCATGTTTTGAAAACATACTTAAATGAAATTGAATAATGAGTTTACTCTTCTAAATTTGACATGTTTTGTTTTTCGTTTTAAAATTTAAGAAAACGTACATAAGCAAGTTCAAAGACGACCAAGTATTTATTGGTAAAAAGTCTGTATAAAATTATGATCCGAAATAGTTACTTTAACAATATGCAAATTTAAATGGAACAGATAAAAGCATTTTACATAAATTTATTTACATATTACAAAAGGAAATCTAATTTTGCAAGGATTGCTTTTAAAATGGAAAGAATATTCGTGTAATCTGCGTTTAATTTTTTGTGTATTTTTTTTACTAAATCAACTCAAACCTGCCGCTTATGTGTTTCCGGAATTTAACAGTCTTAGAGATAATTAACTTTTAGTTTATTATGAGATTTTGAATTCTAATATTAAAACAAATTATTATATTTATTTCTTTGACTCATTTAGGCCCTGAATAATTTATATTGAAATTTGGCATAACAAAAAACTACATATTGCAACTACATCGCACGGATATTACAAATATAAAGTCTAAATATAAATAAAGTCGATAACATTAAGTATAATATTAAGTATAAACGATACAAATATGAAGAAATAAATACTATTTAAGCGGATAGATCAGGGGATAAATTGGTTTATATTACATAGTTTAAATTTTCAATAAAATTAATTTTATGTGTAAACACTGAGTTGTTTAAATTAATTAAAATTAATGATACTAAATATTTTAGAAAGTTTCAAAATGTAAATATTTATTTAGCATAACATAATTCAACGATTTACATGCACTCACAATTTCAATGTCCCACGTCATTCGTATTTTTTTTAATATTTTTATCATGAACTAGATGAATATTTAGATTTTGAATGAAAAATGAAAAATAACACGTCAATTAAAGAATACATGAAAAAATATATATTAAATTCTATGAAAATTGAGAGAGGGATAAACTTACGGCCGTTGGATGCAATTGTAAATTTTAGCTGTGCTTAAACCTATTGGGATAACGCATATGCCTAATTTGTAAAATATCAAATTTTTTTATATATTTAATTAGAGTGGTACAGAAATGATATTCATTATAGTCCGGTTGTGAAGTGATTTAATGAATAAAAGTTTAATAAATGGTTACAAGATTTACTGGGTGTTATTTAAGTCCAAAAAAGCTTGAAATTAATGTAATTAAAATCTGAATAAAATACATTTTCTTCGGCCTTTAGTAAGAATTCGTAAGTAATTTTATAGTTCGACTTTTTATTTGCTCCATAACAAACAGGTTAATGAACGGAATAAAGGTTATGAATTGTTTTAAAGTTTACATAGAAAAGTTTGTATAAGTTTATTATTATATATTATTATTATTATATTTTGGCTACTTCTACATATCTATAATTGTATATTAACCTAAATGAATTTCCAATTTTCTAATATAAATATTTTATCATAAATTTCTATATAAAGCGACTATTTATTTTCAAATGTCTATTAAAACAAACAAATTATTGTCTAATTTGAATTTTTATGAAGTTAAAATCATGTCGGATGAAGTGGTTTCAAGTTCAGCTGATGAATTGATTAATGACGGAAACTTTTAGGTATAAATAAATTCCCAATTTTGAATTTAAACGGAAAGAAATATATTAAAAATTCAAATCGAATAAAATTATTTTAAATTTTTATCAAGTAGTATAAATATAAATTTACATAACATTTGTTATATTTCAGGACATCTGATTGTTGACAAAAATAAATGAAAACTTCACCCCCTCCCTCCCTTCTAGATATGACGCCACCAATTATGAGTCAAACTATCATCAGTATTACCATTTTCGTAAGTTTAAACAAAAGTTGATTTTTTTCCTCTTAACTTTTGTCTAAGAACGGCTAAGTAAATATTAGTCTATGGGTTGTGTTTACAATGTTTCCTTTAACGCGAAAAGTGTTTTGTTTACCGAATAATAAGCCACTATTTTCTTTCTTATCGACCAAGGCAAAATTTGATATTTACGTTGGAAGAAAATGTATAATAAAAAAAAATAAATTCATTTCATTTTAAATAGTGGGAAGGTGTGTCAATTTAATGCAATAAATATGTAATTATTAGTTGATATATCAAAATACGGTAAAATGAACAATAATCATAATCATTAAAGTGGGAACAGATGCTTCATATGTAAATGTTTCATCTCTGATTCAAATCACATTTGTTTTATCAAATTGAAAGAATATGATTATGGGTTTAATTAACTGAATAATCTTTGAAATTTGTTTATTTTTTATTATTGATATTAAATTATTTAATTGATATTTATTTTACCATTTTGTTTATAACATTAACCATAGTAATAATAATAATAACTAATTTTGTTATTATTATTATTATTGTTATTATTATTATTATTATTATTATTATTATTATTATTATTATTATTATTATTATTATTATTATTATCATTATTATTATTATTATTAGTATTATTATTATTATTATTATTATTATTATTATTATTATTATTATTATTATTATTATTATTATTATTATTATTATTATTATTATTATTATTATTATTATTATTATTATTATTATTATTATTATTATTATTATTATTATTATTATTATTATTATTATTATTATTATAAATCAAGTCAATAAGTACAGAAGGAAAATGATTAAAAAGCTGATAGACAAATATCCATTAAATGACAGTCCAATAACGATAATAGCAGTAATAGTAAATCGAATCTGAAGGAGACCGCATCGGTTATGGCTTCTTAATATTGTTATAAGAGTTATCTACTATAATCATTGACTGGAGAAAATTTAATTTACGTTCGAGATAATTTAAGTTTTATCTTGGATTGATGAGAATATCAAGTGGTTTTCTGCGTTAGTTTACAGTAGGAAAAACGAAATTTATTTTCCATATACATTCCAGTGTTTGGATTAATTCTTTTACCAGCATTTTCTACACATCGATTGTGAACTTTGAAATTTTGTTGTTGTTGTTGTTGTTTTTTTGACAGAAAAACAAACAAATGATCAAATTTATTTTGTTCTAATTGTAGATATTAAGAAATAATTGCATATCCATTCAATTGAAAGGCTTCAACATTCATCAAATTATTTTAATATTGTTTTCAATAAAATCTCAGTACAATTCTTACAGTCTAATGGATAGTTTTCGTATTTTTTAATTATCGTCGCTAATTTCGTTTTCTTTGATTATGTATAAATTTCTCTTTGAATTTCTTCTTTTCAGCTCCTTTGGATATTACAGTAATTACTTTCAGGATTGAAATAGTTTTTCTTTATATTTACTAAATATCGTTTGTAGATTATCAAATGTTTGCAAGATGTGAGTTAATTACAGAATTAAGAAATCTTAATTGTTAATTTACAGTTTTTTCCTGACAGCAGCTAAAATGTTTTATTACCAGAATTAAAAAAGTTTAACTTTAAATTTGATGATCATAATAATAATAATATTATTATTATTATTATTATTATTATTATTATTATTATTATTATTATTATTATTATTATTATATAGTCAATTCATTATATAATAATTTTTTTTTGAATTTGCTTATATAATATCTGTAAAAAGATATATTTAATTAGTCTTATTAAAATTCTTAAAATTATTTTAATATTTCCTTGAATTGTTAATGTATGTTGAGTTTGGAAAATTAATTTCTATTTGTTTTCCAAAATTATTATTTGAATTTAAAAAAGTTTCACACTTATTAGGTGAAATGTTAACAAAAAAACCCTATTCTTCAACAGTGGCCTACCTGCTCACATCTATTCAAATTTGATGACTTTTGTAGCATTTTACAATGACAATTCCGAAAATTTGCGTAAAATAGAAAACATTTATCTTTTGTCGAAAACTAAATGAAAATACATGAAATCTGTAGATTAAGTTATTTGATAATAATCAAGATAAATAATAAGTGTAATAATAATAACAATAAGGTGATAATTGGTCTACGACAAAAGGTCGACATGGACAAAAGACCGACAAACAAAAGGCCGACAGGGACAAAAGCCGACTAAGTAATTTTATAATTTTATAAGATAAATAAACAATTAAAATAACATCATTTATTTAAAGAAAAAGATGCAGAAAAATATTTCTACAATAAAAATCTAAAAACTTAAATTATACGCTATTCCCCGTAAAAAAATTATGTAGAATATTTCAGGATGATTTTTTCCAACCAATATTTGCCATATTCTGTGCGAATCCTCTACTTTGTTTTGAGTTCTTAGTATGGCGTTTATTTCGTTGTCATATACAGACTAAATTTATAATAATAATAAATAAGTATTATTGAAACAATTTAAAATTATGTTTATTCTCTACAATAAAAACTTTTAAATTATAATATATGAATTAAATTATCTTTTTGTTTGCTTTTGTTCATGTCGGCTTTTTGTTCATGTCGGCCTTTTGTCTATGTCGGACTTTTGTCCGGATCCCGCCTTTTTCTGCGAATAATGTATTTAATGAATATATTTTTCGACTATGATTTCTTGGTATTATGTGAAACATATGAATGATAAGATAAGCGGTTTGATGTAAAGTATATGTAGGATGAAAGACGTTGCATAACATAATTTTCATAATCGAATTTCAGAATGGAAAATGGAAAATTATAAATGTTAAATGGATCAAACATTTTAAAACGAAATTGATATACGATGACCGTAGATAATGGATATTCGAAATTATATAATATTTATGCATGTTGAATTTGTATGACTGATTATTACATAATGTATATATCAGTTGCGATATTGTATTATGTGTACATGGGTGTTCGCAATATAATTACTTATTCCAAATGGATAATCAGTTGTAGTTGATAATAAATCGTATGTTTCCAAAGTCTTCCAATAGTATATATTGAATGAAATGAAATAATCCTTGTCAATTTCTTGGAATTCCTTCGGTTTTCAAATGGCTTTTGATCTTCTTATTTAAATTCATTTTCTATCTTCTCATTGGTTGAAATCTATAAAAATCAAAATTTTCAATAATTTACATAAATTAATTAAATTTAAAATTCAAATTAAAAGAATATAGCATTTAAAAATTTTTAAAGGTTCTTTAAAATTTTCACTTTTTAATAAAAATCATAAATTTGATTCGGTATAATAATCAAAAGTTTAAATTCCGATTCGATAAAAATTAAAAAAATTTTTAAATGGATTTCCTTGTAATCGTTTTCTAAGAATGTTTTTACTTCAATGTCGTTGGATTCGTTGATTTGGTTAAGAAGTGAAATCTAATTTATCTATCTGTCTATCCATAATTACTATTGAATACTTATCCCATTTTTTATTATCAACACCAGGGAAACTCCATTAGTATCCATAAATAGGAATTCTCAGTTGAGCTAGAAATTGACTTCATTTTAAAGGGGACTCGGATCAAATTAATTAAATTGAAAGCTGATCTAAGCGATTGTATTGTCGAAATCTTGCTCAAACTCTTCAATGACTTGTTGAGAAATAAATATTGATTTATCCATGAATTTTTTGCAACTATTCTATTATATTTTCAAGCAATATATATTTTCTAAAATTATTTTTAAAAGAAATTCGTAATTCTTTGTTTTATTTATGAGATTTTTTTAAAATGTCAGTTTTCCGAGATATTTTGTTTTGTAAAGGTAGTTAAATTTGTTAGGGAAACGAAAGAAAGATTTTAATAAAAGCAATGGTATTTTTCCTTTTGATATAAATAATGTCTATTTACAATAGGTTTGAGAATGTTTTTTGATGAAGAAATATAAGAAAAATTAACCCTTTCACAACCATATGGCAATATATATTCTTATAATTTTACAGACTGTAAATTAACACAAATTATTCAAATTCTTTTTTCAGCAAATTTATGATTCGGAACATATTTTATGTAATTTTATGAATTTATGACAAGCTTTATGACAAGCTTTTAGTTGACAAAATATTTTTTTCTTTATTTTACTTTTGATGGAAATAAATGAAATATCAAAAAAAGGAAACTGCTCTTAGTTTTATCAAGGCTTCAACACTTTATTTTTAAATAAATCACCTATCGACTTAGAAAAATATCAACGTATCATTATATTTATTATGCAATAGAGTTGTAATAATGAAAAAAAATTGAACATAAATTATTCAGGGCGTAAATGGGTTAAAATTTATATCGAAACTTATATTTTTATAATGAATTGAGACAAATGCCAATTTTGAATTACTGAATTGGAAATAGCATTTATAAATCTTTACATTAATATCATAAATTATGATTTATTAATTTTTCAATGTCGCTATTTAACCTCTTTATTCATGAATTATTATCCTAATACAATAATTTTCATATTAATATTTGTAAGACTATAGATGAAAACAATATATAAGGTACACAATATTTCTGCATTTTTCTAAGTTTGTATTTAGTCTTAAAATATTGATATGAAAATTATTGAATAATAAAAAAGATCAATTATGAAACCGAAACATTGTATTTATTAAAAATTTGACTATGAATCAGTAAATATATCGATATCTTTCTTTGATATTCATGAATTTTCGACAGTCTTTTTCAAGTGATTTTCAAATTCTTTTAATAAATATATATATATATTATTACTATTTCTTCCAATTCCATCACTGATTACTTTTCCATTGAATTTATTAAAAAGAGAGTTTGAAGACTATAAATCAGTAATATATCGATGTTTGTTGATATTTACGAATTGATACTAACGAGTGAGAAAAAGTCAGGTATTAAAATAAGTTTAGGGAATATATTAGGGAACTTGTTTAATTAAATCGATCGGGTTACAGATTAATGCAATACCTAATCTTTTTCCTATATTATTAAAAATCGGAAATTTTTTTTATTAAATCACATAAAGTTCAATGTATCAGAAAATATATGAATAATTATAAGTAGCAATTTCAAGTAAGAATAATTTCTATATTTTTTTATTTCAGCTTGTAAATCATTTTTAATATTCGAATTCATATCTGATTATTTTTTACTAGTTCTGACACTGGATTTGTCAAATTTGACGGACCACAAACTATATCGAATAACTTATTGGAATTTCAATTACTTTAGCTATGAAATACAGAGAAAAGATAATTTTTATTTTGATTTTTTTGTTTTTTTTCCAGTTATCCAAATTTTATGTGAATTTTTTGATTTTTCTAATAATATCTATATAATGTTATAGTGTTAAAAAGTAGAATGATTTGTAACAATTACAAATATTAGGTAGTNATTATTATTATTATTATTATTAATATTTTAGAATTTATGAATCCTAGTTAATAATTAGAAGAAAAACCTCAGCAGGCTTGTCTCTCAGTCTAAAAATATTACTTTAATAATTTAGATAAAATTTTGCCCTAGTTTAATTTGAACAAGTCAGAAAAATGCAACATAAAATATTTAAATCCAATAACAACGAATTTTAATCAATAAATAAATAATTAGCAGAAAATATAATTATAAAATCTGATAAATCTTGATGAAAGAAAACTCTTTATTTTATTTTTTTTACATATCCAATATTTCAGGCATTGAATTTCTTCTAATGATTGCCGCCTGAAATCAATTTGAATTTCGCAAAAAAAAATGTATTTTATTGGAACTACAGGAAGTTATTTTCATTGCTATGATTAAGAAAAATGTTAAAAAAATTTCAATAATTTCATTTCGTAGTTGTTGAAGTAATTTTCGGTTATTTTCTATTTTGAGAATGATTTTTGATTTTCAGTTGAATAAAATAAATTTAAAAGCAAATATATTTGTTTGAAATGTTATGAATATTTTTTAATACAATTATTTTTTAAATTTTAATCACGCAATAAATAATGGTTAACCTTTATTAGAAGAAAGCTTAAATTATTTTAAATTATTAACTTCGAAGTTCTGTAAAGAATATTTGTTTTGCATTTTCTTATAATCAAAGAAAATAATTCATAATTGTCAAATGGAAATAGAATTAATAGAACTAATAATTTATAGAAATAAATTTTAGACTGTTTTTCAGAAAAATACAATCTATACTTTCTGTAATTATTAATAATGTTTAAATAAGCAAATACAAAACTATAAATTTTTAAAATTATATTTTAAATATTTCCCAAATTAAATGAAATCGTTTAGTTTTTATAAAAAATTTTATAATTAAATTATGATAATTTACTTATAGTTTATTTCACAGAAAATATTATTTAAATGCCGAAAGGATATCAGTAATAATAAATTTAGTTTTGGAAAGTAAAATAATTGGTCAAACTTATAAAAGAAAGCTTTGGAATATTTGAACATTTCCAAGAAATAAGGGGGAAATTTATATAAACAGAGTGTCAGAAACAAAGAAATGTCTTTGAAAATGTCACTAGAAATCTAGATTTAAGGACAAATCTTAGTATTCTTTGATTAAAAAAATATAAAAAAGAAAACAGTAAAATTTTAACAGAAGAACCTTTTCTCTAAGGGTTCAAATATTGGAAAAATTTCGTTTTTCAATGATAAAAGTGGATCTTCATTGGATGGGCTAGGCGAATGTCATTTTTGCTGACAAGAGAAGACCGAGAAGAAACACCTTTTGAACATAAGTCTTTATATTTTTATTTAAGTAATTTATGCTTTTTTATATTTGTGACATATCCTAACATAACGTATCTTCATCTATTAAATTAATAATAATAAATTTTACAGAATACCATGTTTAAAAGCTTAGTTCTTTAAATCAAATATCGCTTGACATATTTTCTAATTTGTCTATTTTACTTTTAACATTTGTAAGTAATTCCGTGACATTTTATATTGGGAAAAATAAGGAAAATTAAAACAAAATTTTCTAACTTTAAATAGAGAACGATTAAACACGAAACTCAAATATACAAATATTATCTATAATAGTTGAAGATATTAATATGTTTAATTTTCTTCTCAAAACTATAAGTTTTATGGATGAAGAAACAAATATTCATTTAATTTTCCCAGAAATCCTTAATTCTGTCGTACATAACCTGTCTAATGATGAGTAAAATATTTCTCTTACGATTCGTACATAATGTTTGTTTATTTGTTTGTTTTGCTGTTGTTGAAATAAAATTGATTTGCATTTAAATGTGAGTCACTAAAGCATAATATTCCCACTCTGATTTGTATAGTTTTGGTTAAAAAAATCATTTATCCCGATTCATTTCAATTAAAGTTACTAAAACGTATTAAAAACTAAGTTATTAATAGGTGTTATTTTATTTTACTTTGCTATTGCATTATTATTATTATTAGCATTATTATTATAATTATCAAATATTTGCAAATAAATTTTCTCCAAAACTGTCACAACATTATATATTAATAAAGTTGATAAGCAACAATAATTAATTTTGACGTCTACTCTCCATTATTGCATAAATTGAAGATATAGACTTGATGTCATTTGTTGCAATTTCCTTTTCGAATCAAAATAATATTACTCTGATAGTGATGTCTGAAATTTTGCAGTTTTTATAGCATTTGAAAATAAAATATTTTGACAGTTATGTAAATTTTCTATTTAACAAAATAACTAATACTATTTAAGAAAGTTTTCTTATTTTTAACAATAAACTTTTTGAACTTTATTAATAGTAATAATAATAATAATAATAATAATAATAATAATAATAATAATAATAATAATAATAATAATAATAATAATAATAATAATAATAATATAATAATAATAATAATAATAATAATAATAATATAAAGAGAGCTTGAAGACTATAAATCAGTAATATATCGATGTTTTTTATACTCACGAATTTTCGTCAGGGCCGAAAATTCGTGAGTATAAAAAAACATCGAAATACTACTGATTTATAGTCTTGAAGCTCTCTTTATAATAAATTCAATGGAAAAAATAATCAGTGGTGAAATTGGAAAAACAGTTCTTATAATAAAAAAATATATACGTATATAATATATACATATATATTTTTTTATATATATATTAGAATGTGATATTAAAATGATTTATTTATTAATTTTATAATCTGTTGAATAATTCTGATAAAATCCTAATAAAATTTGGTTATGGTCAAAAATAATGGGATTCAATAAGGAAATACTTAAATAAAATATTTCTATAATTTATGATGCGATTTTTACAAAGATAATTTACCTAATATAAATCTTTGTGGTAATTGAATTTTTCAACTAACAGATTTTTCTATCCATGAAATTCCTTTTTATACTTATATGTTGTAATGATATTTCTATTTTTCCTAATATTCCAGTAATTATTTTTTGAAAATTTATAGATATTACTTTTAATAAAAATAAAAAGCAACTCAATATTTGAAGTGAGCATTTAATTGTAGTAATTATGTTTCCATACATTTATTATTAAGGAAGTTTTCTTTGAGTAATTGTAATATTTTTAAATGATTCATGAATATTTATGACAAATTATATTATGTAATGTTTTCCTGAAATTTTATGTCTACGAAAGAAGAATTTAAAAATTCTCTATCGACTAATAATTTAATTTTTAATATAAAAAAAACATTTCTCTTTCACCCAAAATGAAAAGTCCAGGTCTGTTACAAAAAAGATTTACAAAAAAAAGAACTTAAAATTATAACTATCTATTATGTTTTCCCTGCAGCACCAAGTTAAAAATTGAATTGTTCCATTATGTATATGATGCATATATCATATTTTCAAAGTTTTATTGAAATGTTTATCCCTTCAGGTAAACTTAGAAAAATTGTGAAGACTTTACTGACTTTACTAATATTACTTTAAACTTTTTCTAACAAAGATTTGAAAAGACAATTTTACAAAATGTGCTGCCTCGACGTTTTTAATTAATATAATATTGACGTATATCAACAGCAGTGCTACCACTGTCAATTGTGTTGTATATAACGTATCCTTTGTTTTTTGTTCAATTATAGAGATATTTAGTCAGATATTTTATTTCTGTTTCTCTATTATCTATTTACAATATTATCAAATATTTTATTACTGACATAATGTCATTCTTGCTGAAAATTCAAAGAAATAACTTATCACTTCCGACATGAAATTCTGAATGAAAAAATTGTGAGAATTTTATATTTTGCCACATTTCAAGTAAAATCTGAATGCTTGTTAAATAAACTTAATTTGAGCTGATTTATTTTATGCATTCTTATTTCAGATCCATGTGAAGAGTTAAAATGAGAAGTTGAAATTTATTTTTACTGTAAAAATCCCCATTTACCATTAAGATTGATGAAACAGTATTGACTTTTCTTCAGTAATTTTTTTTAATATTGTAAATTTTTTGCATTTTAATTGAACTGCTTATTTTCATATTAAATATATAAACCCATATTGCAGACAAATTGCAACTGACCGGTTAATAAAATGTTTATCTTTTTGAAAGAATAATTACAAATATTAAAACAAATAAAAATAATAAATTAAATTAAAAAATGATAATGATAACCGGCAAAAGGTGATCGAACTAAAAAATAAGTCAATTAAATTATTATTATTTATTAAGTTTTCCTAAATACATTTTCTACAAAGTATTATTTACAGTTTTTTTTATTCCATAAATAAAAATAATCTTATTTAATTAATAATGTCCAGAAAATGAAAATTGTTATAAAACTCATATTTCTTAACTATAAATATCAAATACTAATTTTATTATCACTATTATAATTGTTATTAATCAATTATTTAAATTTGTTTTTATTCTTGAAATTTATATTACTTTTTTAAGTTCCTAAAACCCAGTTTTGTTTGGTTTTTAGAAAATATGAAGTGTTATTGGATTAAATTTGCAAGCATTAAAACAAAATTCTGACTACATTTAACAACTTTATTGTAAATTCTATCAGATCATAATATCTATTTGTTTTAATCGCATTGACTTTCAATCAAAATCGCAATCATCTAAAGAATTTCGGAGCTTTACATTTTCCAGTTATTCAATTTGACAAAAGGAAGTCTGATTGTTGTTTGTTTCGTTAAGATTTAAAATTAAATTATTATCGGTTGTTTTATTTTTATTTCTTTTTCAAAGCCAATTATCTGCTGGATTTTTTTTATGTTGATAATCTCCTGGGGAGAAATAATTTGATATTTCATTCATCGAATTTTATTTCTATTTCTAATCGTTTCAATTTCACATTTATAGATGTGCAGTAATTCTGTTTTTATTTGTTCTATATTATCTGTAATTAATTTGATTTGCTTTTATAAACTACACTGGCAAATCTATTCTTTAAATTTTGATGAGGAAAATAATTGAAAAACAATGTTTTTTGGACTTAATCAGATTGATTCAAAATAAGTTTTTATTGCCATTAATTTCTCTTTTTATGAAAATTTATTAATTAAAAATTCTAATTAAAATTTAATTAATTAAATATTTAAATTTCTAATAAATGATGCCTTATTTAAAAAAAAACCTTAAAATACTAGGTCAACAGTTATATATGGAAACAATAATGACGTAATAGTTATGATTTAATGAGTTAATTAAATAATCATAATAAATTTGTAGCTGATTGATTGTTTATTGTAAAAGATTGTGAGTTAATCACAAATGTCACAAATAGAATACTTTCCCATTTATTATTACAGGCTTTCCATCATCTCCACATGCGGGTTCAAGAACATAACCGATTGAAAGGCGTGATTCATATTATTAAACATAAACATAAGTGGAAAGGAATTTTTTTGAGGCATTTGTGATTAAATCACAATCCATTACAATTAAAATTCAATAAGCCATGAATTTATTAAAATTATTTAATTAACTCATTAAATCATAATTATTACGTCATAGTTGTTGACATAGATTATGATAGACGACTAATGATGAGGATAATTTTCTTGAAATATATTTCGTTTGTTTGGGTTTTTGTGTTTTAATTAAATATTAATTATTATTTTTCATAATATTTTAATTTAAGATCTTGTAAAATTTTAGAGAGTGTCTATATGAATATAATATATACATTGTATATTATAAAATTTTAAAAGATTTTAATTGCAAACAAACTTAATTTATGGTGTTTTATATTAACACTAAATTTACGGACTGAGCCAATTTGACTCATTTAAAATTCTATTGCTACGTATATATAATACTGATTTATTATTTTTTGAATACATATGTTGGTTTTTAGATACGTCATGAAATATAGGTAAATATTAATATCCCTCATTTTGCATATCGAATTAATTATACCTATTTTTACGGCTATTTTTACCAGTAAATCTAGTGTTAATAATAATAAGTTCAAATGTATACCAACTTTTATTTGACAATGAATATTTTATTAATTAGATTTTACCGAATATAAAATATCAATATGTATTTAATAAAATGAAAATAAATCAGAAATATCACCTTAGAAAATTGAACTTATATGAATATATGATTGAACAATTAACATAATTTCAAATTAGTTACACTTATTACATCTACTCTTTTTAATAAATAACTAATCCTTGTTTTATTTTTGAGAATAACTGACACGCAGATGAAAATATTTATTATTATTATTATTATTATTATTATTATTATTATTATTATTATTATTATTATTATTATTATTATTATTATTATTATTATTATTATTATTATTATTATTATTATTATTATTATTATTATTATTATTATTATTATTATTATTGCTGTAGTATTTATTAAAAGGCTTGACTATGAACAAGTAAATATATCGATGTTTTTTTGATATTCACGAATTGTCGGCACTGCCTTCGTGAATATAAAAAAAACATCGATAAATTTACTGATTTAATAATAAATACAATAATAAATACAATGTCAATTGAAAAGAAATTGGTGAAAATTGGTAAAAGTTCTATTAATATTATTATTTTTTTTTATCATCACCGTTATTATTAGTATAAATTTTTAACAGTATTAATAGTTAAAAAGATATTTAAGAAGGATTGAAATACTAAATCATCCGAAGAGAAATCTCAACAGATAATACACTCAAATTTCTATTAAAAGCTAATCTTTTTCATGGAAATTATGACATATATTATAATTTTAATGCATTTTGATGAGTAATAAATGATAGTATCAATTTAATTAATACTAAATTTCCCGTTTTTATTTTCTATTGGGATTATATTTGACATATATTTTCTGCTATCCTATAAGTTTGATCTTTACTACTAATTGAAACTAAAAAGACAATAAATCAGTAAATAATTATTGGTAGAGATTGTGCCGATATTTTGCAATTTTGAATAAATATAATATTTAGCTAGATCCAAAAGATTTTATTTTACTTTAATAATTCCTTTAATAATAATTGTATCTTTGTATCTATTTTTACGTTTATATTTTAATATAAAACTTTCTTTGGTATTTTACTCTATTATTTGTCATGATCTGGTATTTTTCGTTGAAAATATTAAAGAACAAATTTTAAATAATATTTTATATTTTATAAAATCACAAATTTATCACTAAAGAAATGTTGTTTGAGTAATTTTATTATTTTTAAAATTATCTTTGCATCATTTGATGGAAAGTTTATGGCAAAGGATGTCAAATTATGTTTTCCTGAAAATCGATGGTCAACAAAATAATTTGAAAATTACATTTGTATGAATTTAATTTAATTTAAGAGAAATTAATGTTATTTACTATAAAAATTATCAATAATTATTGACTGCTGACAAATTTATTAAAAATCCTAAGGGTTTATGTTTGAGAAAATCTGGGTGTGATGTTGTTGAGGTGTTGTTTGAGGTGAGTCTGATGAGTTAAATAAATTAAAGTGTGTGAGCAAGGATGATGAGCCTAAATTTGTGTTAGTATTGCCGTACTCAGAGGGTTTTAAAGATTATAAAGTGAAGATAAGAAAGAAGTTATTGAATTTAAACTATAGGATAGTGTCAACTTTATGGAAAGTACGCAATATGTTTATTAATAAGTTTAAAACTCCGGTCGAATTATGTTCCGATCTCGTTTATCAGTTTACATGTAATGGGTGTAATACCACATACATTTGAGAGACTTCCCGCCATCTCTGTATTCGAGCTTGAGAACATTATAGAACGAAGGCTTTGACCCATATTAGTGAACACAATAAGGGCTGTAAGAGTAAAATAGGTATGTCTGATTTTAAAATTTTATTAAAAAATTTCGATAATTATTGGGAACGTGTAATTTGTGAGGCGTTATTGATAAAGTCGTTGAATCCGAAAATTAATTTGTGGAATGCAGTGAATACTTTTAAATGTTTGTAAATATTTTTTTGTATATTGTATGTATTAATTGTTGTTTATTAAATTAATTTATAAATTTTAAAAAATAAATTTTAAAAATAATATATAATTTTAATTATGATTTTTAAAAAATGTAATGTTTTTATTAAATAATAAAAAAATTTTATATAATTAATAAATTTATTTAAAATCCTTAATTTATATAGTTATTATATCCCACCTGATGAAGACAGGAAAACTGTCGAAATATATCGGTCAAAGAATGTTTGATTGGCGGTTTCTTATAAGTAAATCAGTGCCATGTATGTTTAACTATTTAATAACTGTTAAATATAGTTAATTATGTAAAATATTCAATTCTGTTTTCACACTAAAGATATGGTCCCAAATAAGTCGTGTAAAAAATATTAATTTAATAAAACAAAGTTAATTCCAGCTATATCATTCGGGAATTCCCCATAAAAAGTAATTGTGAATTCGCAAAGAAAAAAGAGCGAAAAAAAGCTTAAAATTTTGAAAACGTGTAAAATCAGACCTATTTATTAGCATTAATATAATAACGGTAAAAAATACTATTTAAAAAATTCCCAGTATTATGATAACATTTATTTATAATAAACTGTTTTTGCCTGTTTGAATCCAACCCAAATAAAAGATTTACACAACTGGGAAATACAAATACTCTTAGCATAATTAGTACTGGAATTTTCAAAATACATTATTTCAATTGCATAATCTATGAAATTTTTAAATTTCATAAATTATATTACGTCATGGAGAATTATATTGGTTGAATAATTGTCTAGGTATGCGAATTATATTATAAAAAATCCATACTATGAAATCCAAAATAATTATTGCGTTATGATCAAAGATATCTAGAAAGTTATATAATTTGATAATTATGTAATACTATTACCTACAGAGTTTATTTTTTAAATCTTATCAATAATTTTTATCAAAATTAAACAAACTCTTTAAATAACATGATGGACAGTGATCGCGACTGACCAATAAGCACTGGAAGAATTATTTTTAATTATTTTTAATGAATAAGAAAAACTAGTGATCAACATAATGGTTCACAATATGTGTCAACTGACGATGTGGTGAATGGTGTTGAAAGGGTTTTACGCTTGATGATAGCGTCAGTTCTTCAGAAAATGTTGATTGATTTATGCAGTATATTTTTATCATTTGTCTTTGTAAATGAACTGATTTTTTAACAATTTCATATCAATTGTCATTTTTATTAAGATTATAAAGTAAGTTGTTTTTAAATGAAACTAAACTCAAATGAACTGTTGATAAATATGTTAGATAATAAAATAGTAAATTAGTTTTGTAAGCATTTGTAGCAAGTATTATTATAAGAAAGATTTCAGTAAAAAACAAATATAAACACTTCAAACGAAAATCAGTTGGAATATTCAAAGTTCACATTTACTAGTTTACAAAGTTTTTGTCTTTTTTTGAGGTGGAATAGAATTTATGCAAATATTAAAAAAAATTTTAATATTTTTTTTTAATTTTATAAATCAAAAGAAATTGTGTTGATTTTAAAAATATAAGAATAATATTATAAGAACTTTTTTTTCTTCCAATTTCACCACTGATTATTTTTTCCATTGAATTTAATAAAAAGAGAAGACTATAAAGACTATTACTGATGTATAGTCTTCAAACTCTCTTTTTAAGAAATAAGAATAATAATTTTTACGAATTTAAAATTTTTAAAAAGAAATGATTGGGATTTATAATAATTTTTGAGTAAAATGTTCTCTAATTTATGGACAGTTAAAACTCTTATTATTGATAATTATATGTTGAAATTGTTAAAAAATTGGAAATTTTTCGATAATTATACGAAAAAATGTGAAGTTATAATTACATTACAACAATATTATATACCTATGCAAAATTGTATGATTTAATTTAAATATTTTTTATATTATAAATTATATTATTATATAATTAAGTATTTATTATCGATATTATATTTAATTGTTTAAGTCAGTGATGAACTTCCCGTAATGAACTTCCCATTTCATGTAATGTTTTAAATTTAAATTTAATTTTCAGTAAAAAGATATAATTTCTAAAATCAGCCTTTTGGTATTTATACTACATGATTTATATAATTTCTGAGAGGTAACTAAGTATTTTTTTTGAATTTTGCTCTTTATTAAAAAAAGTTGATTATCAATTATTTATGTTATTCTTCGCAACCGGTTTACTTAAATAATAAAAAAAAATAAATTAATTAAAAGTACATTTTTTTGAATTTGAATAAATAAATGTTAATTATCTCATATTTATTTTGTGGTTATTTAAATAAAAAAAATTATAGTAATAACAAATTCTATAAATAATTCAATACTATAGTTACTAACTAATCAGTCAATAACATTCTTCCTAGAATAATATACAATAATTTGTCAGTTTCAGATTCAAATTTTAAATAAAAATATTTTGTTCGTACCATTTTGTCCTAGAACCAATGACAATAATAATTAATTTTATTATTGGTATTTGGTATTTGGTATTGGTATTGGTATTGGTATTGGTATTGGTAATTGGTATTAGTATTATATTGAAGCCTATTAATACCTACAAAACCATTGCATTAGACATTGTTGCTATTGCATCATATATTTTGTTGTATTCCGTTATATTTATTGTATTTATTGTATTTATTGAATTCTTATTTCATTATTTTACTAATAATTTTTATCCCAAAAATGTCAAAAAATTCAAGATATTTGAAATCGTTGGAAAATATAAATAATATAGATGAAAAGTGTTCGGAATTAAGTGAAGAGAAACTACCTGAAAATGTGGAAACTAATTGTTGAGGACGTAGAGGACAAATGAGAATTTTGATTGTTTTATTCATGTACCCAAATTGTGCTAAATAATGTATATGACCCGCAGTCGTAGAAATAGATATACATGAAGTATCGGTAGGTTTAGTGTTAAAATTTATAATAAAATTCAATATTTCGGAACTGATATTGAATGATATGACTGCTAGGTCGACAATATAGCCTTACAATTATTGATAGATCTTATCGAGTGGAAACGGCTAATTGAATTGTTTTAATTGATGGAAACAATTTTTGTTTATGACTATAAAATTAATAGTTAAATTTAAACAAAAGAGGAAATTGATATTGTCATCAATTGTGCTAGATGTTATTGAATGGTCGCTATGTATTTGTCAACAAGAATTGCGATATTTAAGTGAAATCGAGTGAAACTATATGTAAACATCAGCATTGAAAATTCCATGAGTTATTCACGAGCATTCAACGACATAATTTCATGCAGTTTCATCAGCATCATTTTGTGAATACAACTGGCTTTTTAATTAGGTTCGATTGTCATGTTTGATTGAATAAGCTGTATCTATTACTGTGTATAATTAATTCTGTCTTGTTCTTGTTCGTAATGAACATTGGTAATTAGACCTACTGGACGCTTTCAACAGCTCGAATTTTCAGTAATGAGGCCACGTGTTCCTTTACCTTTTCGATTGCGTTTTCTTTTAATTAATTAATTCTTTCATTACTTTTTTTCGTAATTAATAATTGATTTACTGTCGATTATCGAAAGATTATGAATATTTGTTTGTTTTAATTGTTAGTATTTTAATGACATACTCCATCTAATTTATTTTGATAAAAACAACTTGCTTATTTCAATAATCATTTTCTTTTTCATAACAATAACCAATGGGTCATCAAAGTGACATAATATAAAAAATAATTTGCAACTGTTGTTTAAATTTATACACTATACATACACCATACATTGAAGTTTGTTTTAATAATACTGATATTGTGCAAATTCCAAATCATTTGTTCCATTCAAAAAATTAATGCAATTTGGAAGGAATAAAATTAACAATGTATTAAGATTTTTTTTATTCCATTATTATGTTAAAGCTTTTATAAGATTGTTATACGCTTTGCTGTCCATAAATTCTTTTACGTAAATAAAGAGACGTAAATACTTAACATATTATGTTCATTCATTTAACTACGATATTTACTTGATTCTTCCATTTATGTCAGTCAGTGTCTTTGTAGGATTTTTACAATTTTCCATCTTTATTTTCTTTATTCTTCTTTTTCGGAACTTTTATGATAATCCTTGACTGTAATATATCCCCATAGAACTAAAGTCAGTAGGTGTTAATTATAGAAAACTCAAATAATTTACAAAAGCTAATAACACCAAAAATAATTATTTATAAAATTTTTACGAAATTCTGAATTTCTTATTTATCCTAAATTACGTATATATAAATAAAAGCAATATAAAAAGTATAAAAATATATTTTATTTTCACGTATAAAGCTTAAAGGAGGAATTCTCTCAATTTCCTACGTCATTATGACATGTAAAAACAGTTGAAAATCACCGATTTATATAAATAGTATAATTGGTTTATTATTATTTTTTAATTTTTATTTAATTAATTATTAATTTATAATTTCTTTCTGATTTATGTTGTTGCTTAGCAACTTAATATCATAATAAATAGAATGATTATAAAATTATACATTATCATTTCTTTAGTAATATTGTTTATTTAGACAATTTTTATTTTGATTAAAATAAATAAGTTTCATATTACTTCAATTTCATCGGGTTACAATTTACAGAATTTTCCATTAAAAACATTAAAAATGCTTGAACTCCTTGCGAAAATAACCAACAGAAATTAATTTTTTCTCATTTTTTTCTGAAATAATTCTATTTCTTTAGAATTATGAAATCATTTTTATAATTTATTTAATATTTTAAACATTTTAGTTATTAGTTATCTTCGATTAGAATGATCATTTTTGCTACTTGGCAAATTGTAATTTTGACGTATTCCAAAAAATAAATCATGTCTTTCATTAAAAAGCTAGAGGTTTATTAAAAATTATGTAGCGCTTTATAAAATTAAATTAATTTTATAATTCATGTATATTATGTTTTTGTACTCTATACATAAAATTAAAATAATTTTAAATGTATAATAAACTTTAAATTTTTAAAAATATTTTGTAATGATGGAATTTTTATTTTTTAAATTTAGCTATTGGGCATACAATTTCTTACATAAAATATTTTTGGAAAAGCACATTATAAAACGAATAATTTTTAAGAAACCTTTCAAATTTCTATAATAAAAAATTTTAAAATAATTTAATAACAAAATAAAATGTAGTTTTATTAATTATTATTATTAGATAACAAAATAAGTCGTCTAACTTTTATTTAAAAATCGATTAAAACAAATAATTTTATCATGAGCAAAAATTATTTTTATTTTAATAAATTTCAATAACTTTCTCGAGATAAATTTATTTCCCGAAAATTCCACTAAAATTTCTTTCGAAAATTGAATTAAAATATTTATTTTTTTTTTGATTTTTCATAATGGATAAAAATATTTTGTCTGGCTTCATTAACGAATCCTCATTGATAATATCAATAAAAATTTTCTTTACACGTCAATTAATATTATTAAAATCCAGTTAAAGAATTATTTTTAATAGAATCATAATTAATTAAAATCCCATAAAATGTATCGTTTAATGTGAAATTTAAGCAAAAAGAAAAACATAACACACACACACACACAAAACATTCATAAAAAATATTTCAACATTTTCTCTTTTTTTTGATTATTTGCGAAAAAATATCGATATGAAATTTAAAAATTTGAAAATTTAAAAATTAATTGAAATATTTTTTACTATAAGTGAATTTTAATTGCGGTCGACTGGGAAAATTATTTCAATATTATTTGATCTTAAAAATCCTTTAAATACTTTCGACATCAGTCAGACAAATGAAGTAACTACAATCCGTTTTATCTTGTTAAGAATTACGTTGTAAAAACTTTTATTTTACCTGATCATTAAAAATTATTTTTTATGTTGAATGACAACATTAAATTTTATATTTATATACCTATGATGATGATGATGATGATAATAATAATAATAATAATAATAATAATAATAATAATAATAATAATAATAATAATAATAATAATAATAATAATAATAATAATAATAATAATAATAATAATAATAATAATAATAATAATAATAATAATAATAATAATAATAAGCTGCTAAATTTCGTTCAATTTGCGTAAATTTATTTTCGTCATTAATAATTTCAAAAATAATTTTAACAACATATTTAATATGAATTAATTTATTATATATTATTTATATTAATTTTTTATATCAACCATTTATATCAACCGAGATAATGAACTCTGACACTAGATATTCCAATTTTAAAATTTCTTCATCGAATATTTTCGAATGTAATTCAAATTTTTTGTCTATTCGTAAAATTTCATTAAATAAATTGTTACGTACGTTATTAATTTTCAATCAAATTTATTTAAAAATCGCCTTAAATTTTAAAATAAATTTATTCCCAATTTTTAAATTTTGAGCTTTTGTGGTTCCGCCAAATAAAAATAAAAAAAACAGAAATAGTTTGACAAACACTGATTTAATTATTAATTTATTAATTAAAATTTTTCTTCAATTTAATTTTAATATTTATAATTTTTTAAATATTTTTATTATTTATTAAGATATTATTAAATTATTTTATTTAAAGAATTGTAAATTTTGAGGAAAACTTTTTCTATCCTTTACTGGCCCGGGATTTTTGTTTATTTGTTTTAACAAAAAATCATTTTAGAAATTGTATAAAGATATAATCTTTAGCATCAATTTAATTTAATTAAATTTATTCTCATGTAAAAATTTAATAGTCACAATTTTTTAGCAAATATAATTTGATCAATTGTTCTTTGAAATTTCGAATAAATTCCATTTGATGTAGTATTTAAATTTAATTTTTATAAATTTTATCTTTAACCACTTACGTTCAATAATCCAAAATAATTGTTAGTGAGTTGGTATGTTATTATAATTTATATAAGTAAAGCGGGCGATATAAAATATATAAAATATATATATAACTACTGTCAACTTAGCAAAGATCACACGACGTGCTATGCATTTCATATCAACATTTGGCACAGGAAGCAGTTGATGTATATAGCAAGAAAAAATAATATGGTCTCTGGTAGTGCGAAACAGCTTTTTATTAAGCATCTAGCAAAAAAATGACATGGGAATGATTTGACAGTTGAAGTGTAAAGTTTTTTGCGAAAGAACAATCAAAATAACAAAAGAGGAAGAAAACTGTTGTATTAACTTGATGTTGATCATTCATACTAGAATAAAAACTGAGTAAAGGAAAATAAAAACTTATGCAAACTTTTAAAATGTATATGATAATATTCATAATCTATAAATTTTTATATTTCTATTAGTTTTATATATAAAAAAAGTTTTTATACTTAACCTATTATCACAGTAGGAAATTCAAGGGTAATCCGCAAATTATATATATAGTTTTCGAAATTTGTTTTTGTTTACTGCTAAATAAAGTGACATTTAAAATGAATTAACTAAAAGAAAAAACTGACGAATTTATGAAGTTTAGATAATTTTGATCTAATTATTTTTATATTATTTTAAATTCTTTCATATTTTTTGTTAACATCAGTAAAAATGGATAATAAACAATAAATCAAGTGTTTTTAATTGTTTAAAAAAGTGCATATAATTTCATAATAATACACAATTTCCAAATTGAATCTGCTAAAATCAAATAATTTTTGCATCACATTCAAAATCCATTTTTTGTGGCTGTTTGTTTTCTATAATTGTAAACTGTATTATAATTGTATTACATTATAATTCAATATTTTCTTATTTTGAAGAATTTTTTTTGCTTTATAATTTTCTCGGTGACATCCTTAACATTCTTATAACTTGTTTAAATTACTCAACAATCAGGAATCGGAAATCTTTTTGTTTGAAAATATTTATGGGTCTCAATTTAAATATTTTGTCAATCATTCTTTTGAGATATCCTCTTTTCATTAGTATTATCAATCATACTTTTCATGTTTTATCAAAAATGTTATAAACTTTATAGTAACTAAAAAACGATTTCCTATAAGATTGATCACACAAGAGTGAAATTTATCCATAATTTATACTTCTTTTTTCTTTTATATAACACAAACTCTAATAGTTAAATTAATCATTTAATTTTTATTAAATATTTAAAATTGCACAAAAATATGATGTATAAAAATATGATCCATAATTTTTTAAATTGAAATTTTATTAAACATGGTCCAGCAAAAATAACATTTCTTTATTTACAAGCTTTTGGGAAAGGGCGTTATTTCTGTCGGACTTCCTATTTTGAAATTAAAATTATAATATTATAAGAACTTTTTTTCAAATTTCAACTCTGACTGTATTTTCCATTGTATTTTTTAAAAAGCCTGAAGACTATGAATCAGTAAATATATCAAAAACATTGATAATGATAATAATAATAATAATAATAATAATAATAATAATAATAATAATAATAATAATAATAATAATAATAATAATAATAATAATAATAATAATAATAATAATAATAGTAATAATAATAATAATTTTAATAATAATGATAATAATTGGTCGAGGATATGACCATTTGATAGAGCTCTTCAAGACCTTTTGAATAATACCCTTGGTTGAAGGTCTGACCTTATTTGACCTTTGGAAATTCAAAATAATAGTCTTCTAGCTTTTTAATAAATAAAATTATAAATCTGAATAAATTATTCATAATAATTAATGCAAATATTTATATCTATTTTATAGTTACATTTTGACAATTATGCCTAAAAAATATATTTTCGGAAGTATTTTCTGTGTCAAAACTATGTACTAAAATTGGTTTGTTGTTTTAATAAATATTTTAATTAATGTATTAATATAATATTATTATTTTATTTAATATTTTTATCTTCATTTCTTTTAAATTAAAGATAAATATTTTAATTTTTATTTAATACAATATTTTGGCAGTCTTTTAAAAAAATACTATTTAATATAAGTAATTATAATTTTGTTTTCGCTTAATCTGAAATGAGATCATTAGTTCTATTGCTCAGTGGCGTAGCTAGCATGGGTGACACCCGGGGCGGATATCGATGGTATCACACCTCGAAAACGGTTAAAATCAACATTATGTAAAAGAAAAAAATCAAGTAAGTATAGCAGAAATTTGAAAAACTTTTAATTTAAAAATTGTAACGTGTTGCTCGTTAGTTGACCGTAAATAGTTTTTGATTATTCTAATATTCTAATTTATTCTAATTTACGAAGCAGCAGATTCGCAAATTGTCATAAATAACTTTATTGTGACGATAAGATTTGGAAGGGATTCTGTAAAATTTAATTCAAAAAGTCGATGGATACCTTGTAACATTGGGTGCTTTAAATGTATTCTCAATCTTGGTATCTCTAGGAGGAGCTCTTCTTCTGATACATCATCATAAAATCCAGTAAAATTTGATACAGTTAATTTCAATGTCTCGATGCTTGCCGAAAGCAAAGTATTTGCCTGAACAACCTCGAACGATGAAGCTACATCTTCAAAGGACTATGATCTAGTTTGAAGTTCCGTACATTCTAGTATATCCTTTTGATTTTCAAGTATCAGTGTGAGTCCTGCATCGGGGTCCATATTATAGGTCATTCGTTTTTTACGACTAATTCGTTTTTCTATTGGAATGTCGTATTCTTCTAACTTTTCATAGCAAGACCTATTGCTTTCGTCTACAATATGATCTTGTTTTTCTTGAATATAAAGCCTCAATTTTTATAACTAACAAATAGAAATGCAATACAAAATGGAAGCAGAGAAAACTGTAAAAATTGACTCGTGTTCCAAAAAATAACATCTTTGTACATCCAACAAAAACTAATTTTTTGTTTTTTGCTATAATAATGGATTGCACTCCTCCATGTACGCCGCTCACGATAGCTGCATTGTGATATCCTTGAGAACGACACATCATAATATCTGTACTGTCACTTTCAAGCTTTTTTAGAATTTCATCACTCAGATCAGTGCCTCTTCTTCCTTTTAAGGGAAGAATCTAAGGAATACTTCTTTGACTTCCCTATTTTTATTATCAATTTTCACGAAACGAATCACTTCAGACATTTTATCAATATGTGTCACCGAAATATTTTGACAATTTAATTTCGTTGATAAATTCAGATTATACATTGTTAAAAAAATCATTTATGAATTCATTTGATATATCTGGCAACAGATATGATACTTTTGATGATTTACCATGTTCCAAATTCAATATGCGCTCTTTCAGCACTACATCATACTTTGAAAGTAGTTTGACTAGTTCTACGAAGTTGCCTTAATTTGTGGAACCTTCTCCTTCACCATGTCCACGAAATGCTAGGTTTTGTTTAGCCAGGACCAAAGATATATCTAATAATCTAGATAAAAGACCCCTCCACTTTTGTTTTTCAGTATCAATTAATTTCAAAGCTGTGCCATCTATTGTTTTGTGCAATTTTAGCCTCATTTCTAAATTTTCCCACTTTTCAAAATTTTTCAGATGTCAATTTGAAGTTTCATACTCGGCCACTTTAGGATTTAGTTTCCACCACTTCTGAAATCCAATCACAAATGCAGTTCTTGTATCAGTGCTATTGGTGGCAGCAAAGAAACGGCAGTGGAACCAATACAGGTTCTTAGTGATAGGAGAGTAAACCATCTGTTAGTATCTTCTTTTCCCGAACTTCGGGTGTTAATTGTATCAATCATTAAATTGTAAATAAATTCACACTTTCAAAAATATCTATTTTATTACACAATATTTAAACAAAGTTAGGAGAATCCAAACTATGCAATTTTTCTTGACAGGATCTTTTTAAATATTCACACATACATTCTTAAACATACGATTTTTAATTACAGTATTTTTTTTATTTTTTTTTAAATAAATTTCAATTATATTTTAATAGACCTATATATTTAGTAAAACTTTATGAGACTTTTTATTGTAATTTAAAATTTGATTTTAACTATTCTAATAATTAAAAGTTTTGATAATTATTTTCGACTTTAAAAGAATTGTTTCCTTTAAAAAATACTTCTTTAATTACAATTAATTTATTGAAATCTTTAAAGTAGAATATTTTCACGATCAGACATCTTATAAAACCATTCTTTTGAAAGATGACGAACATTGTTTTTAGTATTCAGTGCCAATTGGTCCTTCTCTGTTTTGGAAATGTTCACTTTCGTTTTTTATGATCTCAGTGCAAACATTATCAGGAAACTAGTATACTCCAATGTGAGACGTCTCTCAAGTCTTGTATAATTAATGATTTATTCATATTATTACCGTTCTCGAAAGTGACAGCATTATCAGTATTATCACTGTCATTGTTTGCAGTTTCTTCTGATTCGTCTTCTTCATAGATATTCGCCATTTTTGTAATTTCGTTTTTATCTGAATCATTCCTTACATCAACGTGAGAAACAGAATTTGTTTCTTTTGATGAACTTTGGCTAATATAAGTTTTTGTAACATATTTAAAGATGAATTCAGATGTGCTTTGAACTGTATTCATTTTAACATGTTTTGCTTTTCTCTTCTAATACCTACTTTTCTTCTTAGATATGTATAATTTCTCTTTTTGGGAGTATTTAATATACGTGTATGCAGCTAAAAAATATTCTTCATCAGTATCGTGGACGCATAATGACAATTATTAGAATGTTTGGTATATTTTATTACAAATTATTGAACTATCCATTTACCTTGGTGTTAGTTTTTTATATCTTTTCAAGACTTTTATAAACACAATGATTAAAATGAAACAGTATCACGGTTATCGTCAAGATATTTTCACGTCACAATACCCAATACGAAATGAAATGAGCAGCCAACAGTTGAGATCGAACCATCTAAAATTACAACGTTACGTATGCATCCATTCTCTAGATAATGCAGTTGCAGTCAGCAGTGTCATAGCTCACAGCGTACAAATCTAAAGCTGGGGTGACAGATTTAGAATTACTGGATACATCACTTAATAGGAGGCCGCGCACAGATTTGAAAAACCTAGATAGCTATATAGATCTTTTTTTCAATCGCAGTCGGATGACACCGGTGCAGGCCACGCTTGTCGGCCTCTCTAGCTCCGTCACTACTAGTTGCACATATCAAAATATCTATTAATATAAATAATGATTATAAAATAATTATTAAATAATTATAAAGTACATTTACTAAAATTAATTTTCAAAATTATGTTGGTAAATTGATAAAATCTTTCACGAATCCCAATCTAATGTAAATCAATAGAAAAATCCCGT
The DNA here is from genome assembly GCA_959609185.1 of Schmidtea polychroa. Taxonomy (NCBI): domain Eukaryota; kingdom Metazoa; phylum Platyhelminthes; order Tricladida; family Dugesiidae; genus Schmidtea; species Schmidtea polychroa. The sequence goes on along the minus strand of CAUHTR010000377.1, from coordinate 88,019 downwards.
TTTAAAAAGTATCACAATTTTCATAACTTCAGAGAATATATTAAGTAATTTTTTATATTATTATTGTTGGCTAATAATAATTTTATAACAGGATTCTTTGTCAGATTTAATCGTTTCAGTTTTTGATTAATGACTGGCAGTCACTCAAAGGTTTATTTGCAAGCGCGAAAGACTTTATAGTTTGTTTTTTTTGACTAATTTTGCGTAGGTCGACTGTCTGAAATATATAAAAACCAATGAAAATATTATTATAATATTAATAAAAATATAAATAAACAAATATTTATATACTACCATTCAAAATATTTGCATTTGTAATTAAACAGAAGGAAATATCTTTTTTTGTTTAAATGGTGCACATTTCTGTTTTATCATAATGACAATGTAAAAAGGTATTTGTAAAATCATTTTCTTTGTATAATTTGATTCATTTAAATTTCTGTATTTTCTACAGTTATTTTTTTCAACTGTTTATTCTTAAAAATATCTTCAGCAAAAATTATTATACATTGAACAAATATGTTATATGTTTTATCAATTAATAAATATGATTCCAATAGTCATTTTTGTTTTAAAATATCCTTTTAACCTTGAAAATTCTCGTATGGTAGTATATAAATTCAGTAAAACTTTGATAATTTATTTATAAATTTTAGAATTAATTCTTTCAAAAATATGATTAATTCAAGATAATGTTTTAAAAATCAGAGATAGTTACTGAAATCCATATTACTGAAAAATCCCAAAAATAAGTATAAATGTATAGATAAGGTATATTAATAAAAAATAGTACTTATGCGTAAATTGAATCTATTTTACACTACGTGTAACAAAAAATACATACAAATTATTAATTTAAATTATAATAAAAAATAAAAATAAATGTAAAAAATATGATCCAATTTTGTTTTAATAATTTTCATTAATTTATTCAAACATAATTGACCATTATAACTTCATAATTCAACAGAATAACACAAAAAAATTCCCCTTTATCCCCCCCTTCAGTATATTTCCAAAATTGGTTTTGTTGTTTTTATTCTGATAATTAAATTTTTCGATAATTCGAACCAATTTTACTGAGTGTCTAATGTTTGAACTATCGAGGCGCAATAATAAAAATATAAATAAAAAATATTGTTATTAAAACACATTTTGAAAATTTTTCCTAAATCAAAAATCTATGTTTAAGGACAGAAAAACATGAATAATATTTTATTTCAAAATGCAGTTTCATTTTTAAATATCAATGTCGGAAACGGAGAAATGTTGTGCTGTCAGCCAATAAGAATTGAATAAAAGTTGAAAAAATATTTCATGCTGTGCTAAGTGCAGTGCAAATTTTAATATTTGAAATTTTATAGATTTTATTAAAATTTTAAAGTATTCACCCATAAAGGGGTAATTAAATAATAAAATTAATTAATTTAGTATTTACTAAACAATATCTCTAACAACGTATTTGCAGATTTCGAGTTTGTTATTGCAATTTGACACTTGGAAACTGATAAGAGTCGTCATCGGTTGTTTGTTTAGGTTTTCGAGTTTCGGTAGTAAATCATTTTCAATTCATTGAAACTGCGAATTTGTTTAAATGTTCATGACTAAGTTATGAATAAAACTTAAATCGGATTGTAAATGACATCAAAGGAAATGAAAAATAAATATCATGATGGTAGAATGTGAATGACGCAAGTACATTTTCATCGTTGTCATAAATTTTAGTATTGAAAAAAAATCAATAGTTCTATGAATTTTATTCCACCAAACTCTGATTTTAGAATCCTAATTCCAATATTAATTAATGATATTAAGCATAAATACTATTTTTATAATTTTATTTCTTTAAAATGTTTGAATATTTGATGAATTTGAAATTATTTGAAAGTATTTCTCTTAATTTTTATTTCTAAAATTTTTCATTTTATTTTATTGTGAATTTTAGAAATTGCAAAATTCAAACGGAAATTATCTAATAAAAAATATATTTCGCATTCAATAAAAAATGAATTAAATTAAATTAAATTAAAAGAGTAGATATATATATATATATAAAGCAGGAGTTGAAAATTTTTGAAAATAAAAAAAATAGAAATTATAATAAAGTTCAAATAAAACTGTCAAAGTTGCAACTAATAAACTCAGGATGAGAGGTTGTTTGTGTCAATCATTTCTTTTAGGCTTCTTATGTTACAACTGTTATTAAATTTTCAGTTAATTTCATAAGAATTAAAACAAAAGGCAGGTATAAATATATCCCCGTAATTTACGTCTTATTATCATATCTATTATTCAATTTCTTTCATTCATTGCAAAAGTTTTTATTTCAGAAACGGATGTTAAAAAGAAATATTTACTCTAGTTATTAATTAAAACGTTTTGTATTTTTAATTACCTTGTTTTTTACGATAAATTAATATGGTTTAAATCCTCATTTGATTAAATTTTCTAATTTTATACAAAACTTGCTGAAATATTTTTATGTGCAGCCGGACCTACCAAGGTCATTTAAAATTTATATCATTTTATAAAAGCAAATACCAATTAAATAAAAACGAATTGAAAAAAGAACATTTTCCATGTCAGTAAAGAAAATAAAATAACTATTTTTATCCACAAAGTTTGTAAAGGCACAATTAATACAAAAAGTAATGTAGAATTACAAATGGAACGTTATAATTAGATGTCTTATATTATTTTTCTATTTTTCTCACGCTCAAAGATCAATGTAAATTACAGTAAATTTATTATAAAGATGTGATTATGTCATAATTAGTAAATATAAATAGATTTATAATGAGTTTATAAAGGATTCAAATCATAAGAAATGTTGCTTTAGTTTAGTGTCACATAAATAAACTAAATAATATATTTTATTCAAAAAATAAAAGTTGTTTTTTTGCTTTGAGAATGACATCTCAATCAATATTTATGGCAGAAGAAAATAATATAAACAATATTTTTCACAATAATAATAATAATAATAATAATAATAATAATAATAATAATAATAATAATAATAATAATAAGTAGTCAACATTTTGCAAAATATGCATGTTATTTATTTTTTTCACATATGCTTTTGATCAATTTTATACTTTTGAAATGGAAAAAAAAATTGTTCACAAAAGTATCATTCGTAACATTCTTGAGTGATAGAGGAAATAATGGATTTAGTCAATTAATCATGTCAATTGAAAGAGAATTTGAAATCACAGATAGTATGGCTTAGCACTACCTTTTTAAAAACCAAATGTGATCATGTATAAAACAATGTCAGAAATCAAGTATTATTAGGTTTTCAGTTGAATAAAGCAAAAATATTTATTCGTATATATTAATCAATTACTTACATAAAGAATAAAAGTTCGACCTTTCGAATGATCAGTCAAGAATGGGTAATTTTGTTTAAATTAAACGAAATTACATCAAGTATGAATAAAATAAATATCCATTTTAACACTTAATCTAAATGAAGAAATAACTTGATATATAAAGATTTAATGTTAAAATAAAAATAAATTATTTTCGGACACTATAAATATGACGATTAAATTACATATTATAAATACAAGCATCTTTTGTGAAATAACTATTTAAATTGCTAAAATATTTCCTAAATCTATCTATTTTTATGATATAAGTAAGTGTATATGCATTATTTTATACTTGCTGAAAGAAATTCCTACTTTAATAGTTTTTTTATGAAACAATTTTAAATAAAATTTAGCAGAAAAGCCTTTACTGTATGTCCTTAAAAAATTGTATCGTGCTTATAATAATTATTATTAATATTTTAATTATTATTTCTGGAATAAAAATCGTTATGAATCATTTTATTGTAATTAAAACATTTTTTTCATTACTTTCATGTGTTTTTTGTAGTTGACATAATTTCTTGTTAATTGCCATGTGTTTAATAAACAGTATAAACATTAATTATTTATCGAATATTTATAGAAAACATTTTCTTGATTGAGTAAACAAGATTGACGCTACTTAAAGAAAACATAAATTTCTTGAAATGACATATTTTATTTTGATCTATCAATATAGAAAATAATTGTTGTTTTGATTTTATATATATATATATATATTCATAATTCATATTTCTATTTTCCATAGCACTTAAAAACGATATCGAGGAAAATTGTTCGACTTTATAATTATAATTAAAAAAGTTTGAGGAAATGTATAAATATTACAATTTATGATATACATTAGTAAAGAAATTGTTTGTTTTTCTATTTAACTTTTTTTATCACAGAATAGAATAGTTAAAATTTTGAAAATTAATTTATAATAATTAATATTTAAATTAATTCAAATTATTATTTTCTGTTGTGACAATTTATTGAGTTATTTATTCAAAGAACAACGCTTGATAATAGTAATTTCTTTTTCTAAAAATCACATATATTTTCGAACTTCTTATTAAACTGAATCTTGGGTTAAAGGCAATTTTAGTAATTTTTTGGATTATTTTAAAAAGTAAAATTCAAAATGTTTTATTTATATGAAATGCATAATAAAAGCCTTTGCTCGAAGTAATATCAAAAGAAAGTTCAATTGTAAAATAATCCTCATCATTTTAAATAGATAAATAATTGGATTATTCACATCGTCTATTTTTTCAAAATTTTTCCCATTTCTGATTGGCTAAATTGTCATTAAAATATATTGAATGTCTTATAATAATTTTTTAACATTATTATTATTATTATTATTATTATTATTATTATTATTATTATTATTATTATTATTATTATTATTATTATTATTATTATTATTATTATCATTATTATTATTATTATTATTATTATTATTATTGTGCTATTTTTAATTATATAATTAAAGTTTAATTATTTATTTATTAAGTTTTTCGAGACCCAAAAGGTGATAAACCTTCAATATCACGACGCTTTATTCCTTAAAGAAAATAAAAAAATATAATTTAGTTTTTAATTTGAAAAAATAAATAAATAAAGATTGATGAAAAATTGAAATAATCGTGCATTGCCTGAAACAAAATTAGTCTAAAATTAGACAGAAAACGCTAATAAAATAACAAAGGTCTTTGCATTGTTTTTCATTAAATATGTATTATATATATATTCTTTGTCCTTTAAATATTCTGTGTTTTACTATATTAGCAAACTTATTATTATTCTAAGAATAGCTTTATAAATTTTGAAAAGACTAACGTATTTGTCAAAACATGTCGGTAATAGGTTTTATGTTAATATTTTGCTATGTAAACCTTTCTATTTGTATATGAATGTATATAATTACAGTATTGACATAGATAATTAATTCATGCATTTTAACATTTAAATATGAAATTCATTAATATAAAGTTTCGAAACCATTAAATAAGTCAATTAGAAATGATAGAAACTGTAAATGACATAATAAAAATGTTGTTTATCTGTAATTTATTATATTATTAGTTGTCCAATGTAAATAAAAGGTAGCAAGAACTTCCACACAATTTGATTCTTTGTAACCAGACCTTTGTATTTTATTTTCCTCTTGGTCACATGAAGACTGTATTGAAAAATTATTTGTTTTAACAAAATAGATTAAAAAGAAATCGAACTAATAAGTCTGAGAAATTCTTTGAAATAATATTCAATGTGAAAATATTTAATAATTCATCAAATCTATTGTAATTCCTGTTTGAAAGCATATATTAATTATAAAATTAAACAATATTCGATATTTATTTAACAAACAAACTAAGAGTCATTTTTAACGAACAATAAAAAAAGTTATAATTTCTTTAATTGTGCGGCAAATAAATTCAATTATTTGTATTTAAAACAATTAATCTACTCTAATCAAAACTGACTTGAAAAGATTTGCGGGTAATTAATGAAAATAATTTTCCCATTAGATTAAAACAAACCTGATTAATTAATAAAATTAATAAGATATCTTTTGATGAAATTATATTTTTATGCATTTTGCCTATAATTTTATTATTATTATTATTATTATTATTATTATTATTATTATTATTATTATTATTATTATTATTATTATTATTATTATTATTATTATTATTATTATTAATATTAATATTTTATTATTATTATTATTATTATTATTATTATTATTATTATTATTATTATTATTATTATTATTATTATTATTATTAAAAATTAAAACTTATAAAATTTTCAAATTTTAATTATATTTACGATTTTTGCAATACATTCATGACTGGTCAATTGGTTTTATTGTTAATAAATTTCAATACAATTTCATGTCGTTTCATTTCTACAGTGGAATCAATTTGTTTTATTGAAAACCTTGTCTAAAGAATTTTTATTTTTTATTTTTCATTTGAATTGTGAACTGGAACCTTTTTCTTGGTGTCGGTATTTATACTTAAAATAACTTATTAGTAATTAAAATGAAAAGTAATTTATAATTTCATAAAAAAACTTAAGATCCGATTTTAATTTGTTTAAATTTGTTAAAATATCTTTTTTTAATTTTTTTCTAAAATTTCAATTTATAATTTTTATTTTTGGCTTGAATTTTTTATTAATTTTTTCATCGTATATATTTTGTGCATAACTGAAATGATTTTTGGTTCTATTATTAATTTAAAAAAAATTTTTTAGATTATTTTCAATTAGTGAAAATCCTTCTTATTTATTGAGGAAAAAACTTTATTTATAAAAAAAATGGATCAAATGAGTTACGTTTTTATGTATTTATGTTTGATAATCTCTAAACAAACGGGGCTGTCGAATAGTCAAGCGTATTGCCCAATGCACTGCTCAATCTGTTTACCAAGTCATATTTCATGCACAACTGGCGGTTTAACGTCAATACCAAACCAATTGCAACCGAAAACGGAAAAGATAACTCTTTCTGGTCAATTTCAATTCCATCCGGTTTTGTCTTCAGCAAACTTTACAGATTTGGCATACCCAAAATATCAAATCCACACTTTGTCTATTCGCAGTTGCAGTATTTACGAGTTGAGTTCACATACTTTTTCACAATTGGTGATGCTGAAAATTTTAGATTTGTCAGAAAATCAAAGACTGACAATAATGTCATCATCGTTTTCCGGGTTGCATTTGAAAGTGTTGAAATTGGACGATATTGGAAAACTGATGTTGTCACCCGATTCTTTCAGTGATCTCTCAACCGAATCGTTGTCAATGAAAGCTTCTCGTCTTCAATCGCTCAATTTTAATATTTTCCAACCGATTTCACATTCACTGAAACATTTGAATATCGAAAATAATCAGATCAGAACTCTTGATCAATCGTTTGAACCGTTGTTTTATCGATTAGAAAGTGTAAATCTGAAAGACAACACCTTTATTTGCTACTGTGATTTGTTGTGGTTGAGTAAAGCTCTTCGATCTAAATTACCCTTTTATAAATCTCAGAATAAGTTTTCCGATAGAAAAGTTGATTCCAATAGTGAAGTGTACAATTTTCCGAAATGCGTCGGTCCGACGTATTTACGGGATAGGCAATTGCAAACGATATCTGAATCCGAATTCAATTGTCAGGTACCGCAAATTGCTCAAATAGAAATAGATTTAATGTCGGTGTTCGGCGGAATGATGAGCTGTAGTATTAAACCGGAAGAGAAAGGCCATAAAATCCCGACAAAGATCTTCTGGCAAAAAGAAAATTCTCAAAACGGTAAAGTATTCCAGAGAGTTTACAACAAATCCCCGAATACATGGAGACGGATCCTCGTTATTAGAAAATAGTGGAATAGCTGAGTTTTCCTCAACAATCAAATTCAATTCCGATCAAAATAAAAACCAAGAAAACTTCAATTGTGTTGCTGAAAACAAAGCCGGCCGTAGTTTAGTTTCTGTGCAAATTTCCTGGCCAAAATTCAACAATTCATTGGACAGTTCAAAGCCGAATTCTCCGACAACGGAATCAGAAAAGAAACAACCGACTGACCATTACCAATGGAATACACCGAATCAAAAATCGTATTTCTTCACTAAACAATACACTCTTCTCGAAATGACAGCAGCCATTGCTGGTACTTTTATGATTACTGTGGTGATTTTTCTCATCTTTTACAAATTCTATTTCCGAAAACGAAATGGATACAAGTCGGGTAAGCCAAGCATGAAATATTCTATAGCAGCGGAATTACCAAGCTCCAACAAACGGTCATTAATGGCATTTCATGGACCGCGAGGTGGCTATACAGTTTATGAAACCTCGATGCATTATTCAGATAACAGCCAGACCTATGACAGTATTCCACACAATGCTGTATATCCTCAACAACAGCAACCTTTATTTTCTACCATATCCAATTCCCCGTCAGCCCATTTTATTGACTACAAAACACACAAAAATCTTTATCCGAGTCCTCCAAGCAATTGACAATAAAGGACAAAAGAAAAAGAGAGAATGAGAGAGATAAATTCTTATTGGTTTTTTAAAAAAAAATTATATTTCAAGCTTCAAGACACCTTTTATTTATGGATTGGATTGTACAATCAATTGTGCAGATGTTATTATTATTATTATTACTGAAAATATTTTTGTAAAATTATTTAATTCATTTCAGCAGTTACAAAATGTGTATAAATTCGTTTAAAAGAAAACAGATCCTCGGATTATTTGTATATAGATTTGGGAGATCATACGTAGTCTTGTTTGCTAGTTTCGTTACCGATATTATGAGGACTATGTAGTGGAATAAATGTGATATTATAAATGAATTTTTGTGGATTTAAACAATTCTTTTTCTTTATTAAATTAATAATAATAATTGAAAATTGTCAACTAAGTATATTATATAACATTGCTATATATTTCTACCGTTAAACAATCTTCTTTAAGCTAGGAATCGTATTATTAACAACGAAATAAAAATCATAATATTCAAACAAATAAATCAATAATAATCGTAATCAAATTGTACCAAACTAAAATATATTTTAATAAAATATTTCTTTTTTAAAAAAAAATTTTTTAAATCATATATAAATCAAAAAACATTAATATCGTCCGAAATTCTAAACATAAAACAATAAATTATGTAAATACACCCAAAATCCCTGTAGAATATTAATTATAGGATTTTAAGATCTAATTAGCAACGCCTCGCAAGTTACTTGTTTCCAGTAATTACTCAAATATTTCGCCAAAATCGTAAAATCAGAAATACTTATTTTTGTAATGTTACACTTCCTAAAATGATCACTAATATGGGTCAGTTCATTCCGTCAGCAATACTCAAGGACAGTCTCTCCAATGTATGTGACACTGCACATATTACATGAAATATTGATGCATGAGTTCTGAACACAGACCAACTGGAGTTGGAGACTTATTAGTGAACATGCTACCATCCTTGCAAGATGTTGAAATAATTCTAAATAATGTCTTATCTACATGTTTAAGGATCTTATGGTTTGAATAATAATAGTAATTATTTTAAATATATATTTAACCAATCAAAATCAAAAGAACTAAATTATATTTACAAATAAATTTTATTTATAAAAATAAAATTAATAATAATTAAAAAGAAACAAAAATGCAATACGTAGAAAATATAGAAAATGAAATAGATCGAGTCGACAGTTTGATAGATGGACATTATCAAGTTGACAGTTTAGTGAATGAAAATTATCACAACTTTTCGACGATTAGTTGTTCAGTAAAAGGTCTTGTCGGTCAAGCATTGGATGAAAACAATGACAAAGTCCTTCTGAAATCCTTCATTAAAGTTGAGGAGAATTGTACATTTTTGGAAGATCCCGAAACCGGAAATATAATTCCAAATGAATATTATTATTTAAATTTATTATCAAATGAAAGTTTTGTTCCGAAATTATTAAATTATCACGATGGAGAAAGCTGGTCAACAATTGTGATGGAATTTCTTGATGAAGATTGGCTGGATTTGTTTGATTTCATTGATGAGTGCAGTGAAGAAATGACTTACAAATATATTTTAGCAAATGTTCTCTTGGCATTATACAGAATGTCAGAGTTAGGATTTTATCACGGAGATATCAAACCGGAAAATATCATGGTCAATAGAGAAAGTCTGGAAATAAAGCTCATTGATTTTGAAGATATTATCTATGATAAATCTTATTATCCACAATGTACGTTCAATTGCGGAACGATCGGATACAAAAGTCCAGAAACGTATTTGAATGATTCGTATGAAATCAAACCAAGTTTGGTATTCAATTACGGCTGTTTGCTGTATTCTTGTATCGAGGGACATCAGCCGTTTAATTCAGAAGATGAAACCTTGGGTTGCAATCAATTGGAAATGCGCCATTGTTCGCCAAGTGCTCAACTGTTGATTGAGAAGTGTATACAATTGTTGCCGGATGAACGGATAGCGTTTGATGAGTTGATTAATGACTGTTGGTTTGCAGATTTGTGAGCAATGGTGAGGTTTTATTAAAAATATATTTTGAATTCATTAATAATTTTTTGTTAATTTTAAAAATAATTATTTATATTTAGAAAACATTCCCTCCAATTCCAACTCCGCCTCTGATTTTGAATGAACTTCGTGCAGTTTATATGGATGTATTTTCGGCTCGTGTAACATTAATAACATTAAAAATTAAATTTATTTTATTAAACTCCCCATAATAAGTTTTAAAAAAAAAATTCAAAATTTTCTCTAAGAATAGTTTTTCTATTTTATTTTTCTATATGCTTGAAACCAAATATACAAATAATAATTATGATTATAATTTTATGTAATATTATAAAAACTTTTATTATTTTGTCAAAACTTGTTTTCTTACACCTTCAATTTTTTCCCAAATAATCACTACTTTTATTTAATGGTATTTTCGAGGCGTTTATTAGATCTTATATGTCGTAATAATAACGTCAGATGTCAAAGATCATTTTAAAGCCAAGGGCATTTCAAGGTCGAGAGTATTATTAAAGGGTAAACTTTAAAGGTAAGCTCAATCTAGGCTCATTTATAGGTAAAATGGTGGATTAAAAGTCAAATTTAGGCTTAAGCTAAATTTACATTCATTTAAGGGTCAAATTTTAAGGTTATGTAAAAATGAGAAATTGCGAGAAATTGCGAGGCCTATTCTAAGTTAAAATTTAAATTATTAAATTTAATAACATAACTAATTTATTTTTTATTTGTTAAAAAGTTTAAATTAAAATTATTTTCTAATTGAAAAAAATTGAAATTAATAATTATCTATTCTACAAATTTTATCTTGTTTCCCTTAATTACAAATCAGTACGAATATCGTACAAAAAAAATTTAAATCTAAATCTATTTAAATTAATTTAATTTCAAAAAATTTAAAATTAGAAAATTACCCTCAATCTTGCAAGAAAATGTCAGTTATTATATTTTATAATTGTGATAATTGCATTCAGGTTAATTGTAGTATAAAATCTTTTTCTTTTAAATTACAAATCTTCTTTTTTTTTTATTTAATCGTGATAATTAATTTACTTTTAATTGATATATACCAGAGGCGTATTGAATCTTATTATAATAAAAAAAATAAATAGCATTTTTGTTTTTGTAAAACACTAAATGAAAGTAATTGTAATAGGAATCATTATTTTTATTAAAAAAAAACCGAAAAATGTATAGTAATGCAATATTTTTTGAAATTTTCATTTAATTTTTATATATTGCTTAAAATTAAATTTCTATACTAAATTAAATATATTTTTTTAAATATTTGCTTACAAGAATTTATTATTATTATTATTATTATTATTATTATTATTATTATTATTATTATTATTATTATTATTATTATTATTATTATTATTATTATTATTATTATTATTATTATTATTATTATTATTATTATTATTATTATTATTATTATTATTATTATTATTATTATTATTATTATTATTATTATTATTATTATTATTATTATCGTCATCATCATTTCCATCATCAAAATTAATATTCACATCTTATTGATTAATCTAGAAGAAATATCAGCTAAAGAAATTATTTTCAGATAAAATTCTATAATTATTTTTTCTGGTGCATATTTATAATTAAATATCGCATAACGATTTGTGTTGGGTATGTTGAAGTTTGGTATGAAAGAAATGGGTTTTATGTAATTAAAATTTGTCACCTGTAAAATGTCCTATTTCCAAAATAATTAATTAGATTCTGAATTTTATGAGACATTTGCTAAAAAAATGAAACGAATTTCCTTTATATTGTAGAACTATTTATTTTATATTATTTACATTATATGTATATTTCTTTTCATTGAATTTATTTTAAATGTGGAATGTTTTTTTTGTTTATTTATATATTTTCGATGAGAGACAAATTAGATTTGAAAACAAATTTCGTTTCATATTTTAATCAGTGATGAATGTTAAAATTATTTTTACAATAAAATGGAATGTGATGTGTTTGGGAGTTTTAAAATTTTAAAAATATTTTGGAAGTTGTCTGTCAAATTTTAAATCAAAAAGTACTTTTGATTAATTTTTAATGGAAAACCAAAGCGTCAGTAATTTGACATAAAATGAAATATTTGTGGATTTAACCCTTTCACTGCGCAATATACTTTGAGGTCTCCGTGCTCGTTTGTTCGCAACATCGTTTCCTTAGCATTGGGATTGTATTCCCTAATCCCAACATTATTACTTGAAATTTTCAAAGACTATTTAAAAGTTAGAAGTTGAAAAATTGAAAGAAACATTGCTTCATTTTGAGGCATTTGACCCAGCTTAGCATATAATTATAAAATGTTTACATAGATGTACGCCGAAAAATACATATTCGGCAAAATTTATGATGTCTCTATTTGCACCTTATTTGTTATATGTAACCCATACAGATACGGTTGATAAGATGAGCTTGAATAATTATCAACAACGTAAAGTACAGTTTTAACCACAAAAGTATCGTGTTTTAATGAGTGGTGGCCTATTAATGCTGCTGTAGAACTATGATGGAAATGATATAGTTTGTAAATCCGATATCCAATTACCATTTGTTCTATAATGATCTCTACTTGATACGATTGAACATTCTTCAACAAGTTTCAACATTTTTATAATATCTTCTATTTTGTTATGCGGGCTGAAGTAATTTTTTTTCATTGCGTTGTACATTTCACGGTTCAGTGATTATGTTCAGTGCGTTTATCAGAATTGTGCAGATATTTTTTCAACTCAATGTTATTTCAAAAGGTTTATTTTTCAATATTTGTAGAAAATTAAAGGAGCCTTCTTAAGTTATCATTATTTGACTTGTCAATCTATTAATTTTTAAATGTTTGAAACTTTAACTCATCCATTAATTGTGTTGGTTTTTGAGAACGCTTATCAAAGTTTCTCTTTCATAGTTCTTCGTTAGGCTGTTTCATAATATTCCCTTAGCGATATATCCAGTAATGTTGTGGTTAAAATTACTTGCATTTTAGTTGTTTTTATTTCGAAGAAAAATATTTGGCAATCCTTGATAACATTTTCTAGGTCTGGGTTTCTCAAAGTGTGTTCCGCAGATTCCATAATGATTATGATTATAAATTTAAATCACTTAAAAATTAAATAATTTTAAAAAAAATAACTTATAATTAATATATGAAATTAATCTGTTGTTTTAAAATATTCAGATTTACTTAATTTTTACCAAATAAATATGTAACTGTTAACTCAATATAATGCGCTACGCCTACTAGATAACCAACAATACAGTAAGTAAGTTATGCCGGGGTTTCTCAAAGTGTGCATAACTGTTATACACTTTGGAGTTAGGCATCATCGATTGGCACATACACATAATTAGTCATTAGTGAACCACTGCGGTTTCGTAAAAAATTATGGCTTTGAAGTGCTTCGCAGCTCAAAAAGTTTGAGAACCGCTGTTCTAGGTCATCTACTTTATGAAATTTTTCGGGTAATAGTTGGCTTATCAATAGATCTGTGATCGTGATCGCTAAGTTAGACGCAATTGAATTCAAGTCTTCTAAAATGTAGTAATTATTTATAATTTAAATTCTCTCAATTTTTTAAAAGTTTAAACAACTGAAGCATGGTTATTATTATTAATATTAATTATTAATACTATTGTCATAAATATAATTACTTTAATTTAAGATACTTCATGATATGATATAATTTAATATTGGTTTTAATATATAAATTTAACACAAATAGTTATTTCAACTAACTGATCACACTTATAACATTTAAACTAAATTATTTTAAAATAGGAGTTTTGGAACACTTTATAAAGATAAAATAACAAAATATATCACCTGTCATTAAATAAAGTACGGAATCGAGCCATCGTGACTTTATGTACGCTACGTGACTCGACCCATCTTGGAAACAAATAAGGTAGTGGTTATGAAAATTTAAGTTGATATAATATTTTGTTTAATTTTATTGGAAAATATTTATGCAAATAAAGTTTAAAAAATTAGATGAATTTGTATATGAAACTGTTAATGAAAACTTCATAATTTTGCAGGCCTATCACTGGCATGACTATGGTGTATAGAAGCTTCAGCTACGCTGTGGGACCTGCCCGGCCAAGAATAATTATGATCACAGACAGCCAGTCGTAATAAATTAAATTAATAGATAAGAAGTTACTTGATTGATTTGTCTGATCCGCCCTGTCTTGTAAGTTATGGGAAGGATTATGTACTATAAATACATTGTAAATACTATATCAATTGAATATTTATATATCAATATTTTAAATTTTAAACAATTTCTTAATAAAATCTAAAACTCCCCAAAATTTCATGTCGACACGCACGTGGAGCAACAAAACGTAAAAGAAAGTGAGAATAAATGTTAAGCTTAACGAAACTACAAAAAATGGATAATCTTTGTAAAGCCGCATCTTAGCAAAGTCTATTTGCCCTGCCGAGTTGAAAGTCGACTGAAACAAGATGTTTGTAACGTTACTGGTTAAGCGCAAGACTCTTGTATCGATGGAAGAAAATCTGAACCTCAGTCGTCGGAAGTGTTGACGCTTAGGGATGTGTTTTTAAAATATTCTAAAGTTGCTGATAGATTTATCATTAACTCTTCCCAAAACTCCTTTTACTTTCTGTTTTACTTTCTACCATCCGTGAACCTATGGCGACGACAATTTTGGTAATGTAGTCAGTGACTGAAAATCAATTAGTAGATAAGATTCATTGCTAGAACTAATCCTTATTACATTTTCACTTTCGGGTTCATGACATCCAATAGAAGGTCTTACGTCGCTTTATCATTATTCATTCATTTCTTGGATTATATATCTTTGTTCATTTAGATATCGTTCTTATTTTTCGCTTCCGAATGTTGCTTCCATAGAGTTTAGCAGGGGTCTACCCTTATTTCTTGTTTTGATAATTTATTCCTGGAGGTCTTATTGATTGTGACTGACTGAGTATAATTTGCGTTTATCGGGCTATAAGCGCATTACCAGGCCATATTGTAGAGTCATGTTGTAGAGTCCTCTAAAATATGAAAATACAAGGAAAATGACAATGGAAATCATTTCAAAGTTTGGTAGTACGTATCGATGTGAGAAGCAAAATTACCGATCAGCAGTTTTAAAGGTTTCAACTGCAGATAAAATTTCTCCCAATATCGAAGAATTAATGAAAGAGAAAAGATGCCAAATATCTGGGAAAAAACTTTGAATTTTTATAATAAATATTTTTGGATTTTTGTATTTCATTGTTTCAACTGCGCCAATTAATCGATGGTAACTTTTTTATATTTATATTCAATTTATTGTATTAACGCTTTTAAGGGAGAAAAATAAATCTTTACTCAGATGAAAACACCTGATTTTGATTTTTTGCGGCCCTCGTGAGTCTACCCATGAAAATTTGACCCGCTATACTTTTGAGTTTGACACCCATGTTTAACACTGCCTTAGACAGATTTTCCTCTACATCCCAAATTGTTTTGATGTTTGAGAATTATTTGGTAATTGGTAAGAATAATAATTATTTTTTTATTTAACTATTTTTCTCAATAAGGAGAATTTGCGGATATTGCTGCAAAGATTATTTGAGAAATTTTTTGTATATTTTTATTTTTCTTGGAATGGAATAAAAATAATTCCGTTGCCCACCGAAGCTGTTGCGTGTCATATTAGCAGATTATTTTTGTGATTATTCCATACAATAAAAACATTCCTAGAGATTCTTATAAATTGCGTTGAACAACTGCCGAAAAGCACTCCAATAATTTTACAAATGTTCGTTTGCTATTTGGAGAATTTAATAGAGACAATATAATCTGAAAGTAATATATTTTAATATGGCTTTTTTTCATCAGTTTTTTTTCTCTTTTCACGTGAAATTTGGATCGGAAAATCTTAAAATGACAAATTTTTATGGATTTCCATCGCACATTTCTCTATATAATTAATATTTATTTTTTCATAATTGATAAATTGAAATCGCAATGTGATGGAAATTATACTCCCGATTTAAACAATAAATCTCAATTTAAAACCTAGAAAAAATTTACGATATTATTTTATTATCTTATCTATAATAATAGACTACTTTCTTTATTATCATTTTTATAAATGTAAAATAAAATAATAATAATAATAATAATAATAATAATAATAATAATAATAATAATAATAATAATAATAATAATAATAATAATAATAATAATAATAATAATAATAATAATAATAATAATAATAATAATAATAATAATAATAATAATAATAATAATTGTAGTGTAGCGTTAATTTATTGACTGTAATTTTTTAATTGTAATTACGATATACAATCGTTATTTTTATTCGAGACATATTTCGATTTTTACCCAAAGCAAATCCTTCGGAAGGTTAATCTGAGAAATTTCTAGCTCAAGATTCTTTATCGAATCCGCCACCTCAATTAGCAACGTCAATGTCGCGATCAATCCTAAAGCCATTACAGTTATAGATAAATCAATTTTTTACGTTGTTTCTTCTCCGTCAGTCGTTCTTCCAAATACCAGTATAACATAACAGTCCAAATCACCACCCAGTGGGCACCCACTGAAAATATTATGAAGTATTTTCATTTTTTGTTAATAAATTTGTTATTTTTATTAATCATTATTTCATATCTTTTTATCATTATACATACAATGCACCCCGGTTGTCCCGATATAAATATATACACACATAAGCATATAATATCAAAACTTTATAATAATAGTAATAATATTGGCGCTTTGGGATTCTTTTGTCTACTGGATAAATGTCGGTCATTTCTAAACGTCATTATGATAGTTGTCTTTAAGCTTAAATGTGCCCGTAGACGTCCATCTGCGTATACGTTGGTACTGCAGAGTGGTCCGTGACGTCAATGGGCAGGTGAACCTTGTTTCCACGACTACTCTCCCATTAGTGACTGTGTCAATGTAAATTAGAGTTTATGAGTTGACGCAGGTCAATTCCTGTTGAAGTGAATTCTTAATTACCAGAGGATGGTCTTATTCAACTTGATAACTTTATGGTATCTCGATTCTTTGTAGTGTACGGTTTTCTTGTCGTTTTAAAATTGCTATTAAATGCCTAACAAGTAATATTTGCGTGAATTTAAAAAAGAAATAATTAGGTGAAATACTTGGAATTCACCTCATGACTTATTATTATCTTTGAATCTTAGGTATTGAATTAAGTGGCATGATATTGAATTTGCTCTAACTTTTGGCTTTATTAGAGAGATTATGCATTTGTGTTTCCTAAGGGTAGTCGGCTTGATGTATAAACATTTTTGATAATGCGGCTCATTTCAGATACAGGGGGTGATAGTAATAGTTACATGCTTTTTCTAACTACATCTCCTAACTTTATAATTTCTACTTATAAGTCCGCTGAGTTCCTCGAATTGTTCTTCCTTAAAAGTTTGCGACTACAGAAAAGAATTTCTTCCGATCTTAAGATCGACTCTCTATTATGAAGTCAGCCGTCCAAACATCGCTCACTGGAACTTGCTCAGTTCCTAGTCAGGAAGGTCCAAACGCTATATGAATAAACAAAGAAACAAATATGAAACAAATACATGAAACCATTTATTAATAAAAATTACACTTACTAGTTCACTGTCGATAAGATGAATAATTGCAAAGGTAAAAAGACGTTCGAATCCGTTTAAGTTCCGAGATATATATACTACCTTTCTGTGATTATGTGTTTCTTGACCAATCTTCGTTGGTCCACCCTCGAATTTGAGGTTTTTAATTCATTTCTTTTCCGATTGGTTGTTTTGTTATTATTTAAATTTTTGTTTTTTAAGTTAATTAATTTTTAATTAACTTTAGCCATTTTTTTAATTTTGATCGCAATGTTTGATTTTTATCCTTTTTGATGTATTTTGGCAATCTCTGACGATTTTCCGTTCTTCATTTATTTTTGAAATGTTTCAAATATGTTATTATTTGCAACTTCTTGCATTCTCATTTTTTTATGTTTATTATTAATTCAATTGTTGTTTTATTATTATATGTTTAATTGATATTTTTTTATAATGTTCTCTTTGCAGTGCTTGTGTATGCACCTTGGAAATTGACATGTTTCCTATTATCATGGGTTCCAACCCGCTATTTTGCGAGTCCTGATAAAATCATGTCCTTTCCGCAAAAAATGTCATCCCTGTGGTTCAGACATTTGAAATCTCAATTCAAATTGTCTAAAATATCAAATGACTTGATAAAGTTTTATTTCCCAGAAGATGTCGTGATCACTATTCCAGAGATAGTTAATGAATCCTGTCAATGTTTCAAAGAAATTATTATGCGGAATTTTTCCAAGTTATTCAATATTCAATTAGGAAGTTTAGTTTAAATTAGTGGTCGCCAACCTTTTGGACTTAATGAATGCGGCGGACCACTATATTTTTTCAAAAGGGTAGAAACGTTTGTAAATGCTTATTTAATCTCTACAGGTTGTCTATTTGTAATAAAATTATTAAATTACACACTTCAGGTAAATGTGTTCCTGTTTTTTTCAGAATTTATTTCGGCTCCAATAACGTTATTGCAAGACGGATAGTTATAATTATTTTTCAATCTGAGACGGGTACAAAATTTTAATTTCTGCGACGGAAGCGAATGTCTTTACTCACAAATATGTTGTTGAAAATTGCTTTTTCTCTTTGCTTTTTCTCTTATTGTTCTCTTACCATTATTCATTTTTTATGTAAAGTTAGAAATGAATGCGCGATAACGATGCCTGGAATCTGGTTTTCAGAGTGTCGTCGAATAATAAATCGGTGAGGCTTTACTTTTCATTAAATCTTAAATTGCCCTCTCCAATGGTTAATGAAAATGGACCTATTATCTACATATTGCTAATCCTGGGATATTTTTCTTTTGCGTAATAACGTCCAAATGATTCTGTGAGTAATTGCAAGCGCAGTTGAACAATGGTCACCATCTATCGGTCGACATCCTTCTCTCTTATATATTTATCAAAATTTGGGAACATTTGCAGATATTCAGCCAAACACGCTTCTTGTAGTAACATATCATCTTACCTCGTAATGTTAACACGTCATTTAGTTCATTTATTAGTGAAAAATATCTGTCAGGTATACTAGCACAGCTGTCAACTTATCGTCCGTAAATAGATTTTCAAATTTTGGAATATATTACTGTAGACAAAATAAATTAACTTCTTTGCGAAGGACGAATTCTGCTCCTCGACAACCATTTCACTTCACTGTAAAGAAGAAGGTGAATAAACTGGGAACCCATTTCTTCAAAATAAACGCCTTAAATATTTGAGATTTCAGCGCGCTGTGTCTAATTTTATTAATAACTTTAATAGCTTTAGATAATACCTCCTGCCGTTCTGGACACTTATTTTTTGCCGCAAGTTATTCACGATGTATAATATAATGTGTAAATAAAGTTTCTGGGTGACCAAAGTTTTTTACCTTTGCAATGATTTCTGAAAGTTATCCAATAATGTATGCATCGTCATCCATACATATTCCAATACACTTTCTCCATTCCGTGTTCCAGAAAAAATTATTGAGAACTTTGAAAATTTCAGGTTATAATGGATGGTAAAAATCCAAAAATAATATTTTTAAAATTAAAGTCGTGTCGAAATAAGACCAATATGTTCTCTAAATTAAAGTGTTGTTTAGACCTTCAAGGATTCAAATATGGTGATATCAAAGGATCAAAAATGTTGATTTCTTCAAATATGCTTTAAAAGATCAACATCATCATGGAGAATATATTGAACTGTACCTTACATGGTTTGACAAGGGTCGAAGGTCACCAAGGTCACAAGTCCATAAACTTAAACGTATTGGAATTTTTTTCTGCACATTTTAATTTTATTTTTTAAAAATAACTTTGTGCTAATATTTTCATTTATATATCGAATGAAAGAGGAAAATGATATCTATCTAATGCCTATTAGTCAATCTATTCTTATTTAAAAATAAAGAATAATTTAAAATAATATAATATATCTATATATCTATATATTTCTAAAATATCTATTAAATGACATCTTATTTAATGTATTACCATAAAAATTGTAAATGATATTGAAATTTCAAAATTAAACTTTGGAAAAAAATAACTTTTGACAAGTTGTAGAATTTCATAAGAAAAATATTTCTCATAAAGGAACTATATATCTAAAGTAAATTAATAAAAAGATATTTAGTTTTGAATGTCTTTATTAGTTATGTCTTTGTTAATCATGAACTTATATTGCACATGTCCTTGTTAATTATGCACTTGTTAATCATACACTGACATTAAATATCATTATTATTATAATTATTACTATTATTATTATTTTTTTTAATTATTTTTTTATTATGATTATTATTATTATTATTATTATTATTATTATTATTATTATTATTATTATTATTATTAAAATTAATAATATACACTATCACTTGAAGGAAAGAAATATAAAACTTTAAAATTTAAATAAAATTTCATTAAAAAAAACAACTATAAAAGATTTAATAAAATTTAATTAACACATAAAACATTTGTCTGAAAATTTACATTTCACAAAATAACAATGTTAAAAATATCATTAAAAAGATTGTCTTAATGATGCTAATTACTGCTGGCTGATCCTATTTTGACCCATTATATTACTACCATAATTATCTTTGACATATAATAATGGTTATAAGCAAGGATGCTATTTTCCGAATCTTTTTAACTTGTAAACATGGCGTATGAAAAATCATGATCACCTCTGCGGACTAAAAAATTAATCGATACACAGAAACTGTTTACAAGTGCATCCGATTACCTTTAGCATTTTTAACTTATAAAGTAATGGCGTAAAATCTTTTTTTCGGATGTCTTACACTTGAATAGTATAAACAGCACAATCTTTGTGATACCAAGTGCAAATCCCAATAGTAGACTAGTTTCGAGCTTTTGGCTCTCATCAGTAATATACAAGTTTACAAATTTACATGCAATATTTTATTAATTATGTAATACCAGTCTTTGATCATATATTTCTAACCGTACACTCTGTACAAACTTGTGTTATTCTTTAAATGTACATCGTCGAGAACATTGGTGATGCAAGAAGATCATGTAAGCGGAAAATTCTTTAAAGAGAGAATAACATTATTGTTTTTTGTTAATTTAACTGGAGATAAACTAAGCCCATTGATGATAGGGAAGTCAAGGAATCCAAAAGGTTTTAAAAATTTAAAGATATCATATGAATCGAATCGACGTCCATTGATGTCATGGGAGATTTTTTTCAATGGCTAAGAAAGTTAGATAATGATATGAAAGGCCCGAGTAGGAAAATTTATTAACACCACCCTTCCGTTAATGGTTTAAATAATATTGAGCTTTCTTTCCACCAAATCGCACTTCAAACATTCAGCCATTTGACCAAGGAATAACTAAATCCTTTAAAGGATTATAGAGAAAATAATTGAATCGAAAGGTTTGTTTTGAACTAGATAATAATCAAAACTTTATTTATACTGATCTTGTAAAAGAAATCAAATTGAAGGATGCTTTAATTAATTCTCGAAGCTTTGGATGAGGTAACAGCGGAAACAGTGGTAAATTGTTTTCTTAAAGCCATAAATAATTCTAAATTCGATACCAATGACCTGTTTAATTTAGAAGAGTCGGAGTTTGACGAAAACAATTATTATTGTTATCTAAATGTTGAAGATGATGAAATGTTATTTGCAGATATCAAAGAGGGATTTATTGATGAAGATGATAATCCTTTGGGTGATAACTGCGACTAAATTAATGNATTTTTGGATAAAAAAAGATCGCTGAAAATTTTTAAAAATATATTTTTAATGAAATTTCAAGAGCAGATGAATTTTGTTCAATGTCTTATCAATCCATATTTCTTTCCTGAAAGAAGCTCCTCATATTGAGCTCAGAAAAAAAAATTACAAAAATTATTTTATTTTTATTATTCGGGGATTTTTCCCAAAATGTTTTAGAAAAGTACATATTTTTGGTAATTCATTTATTTAATTATAATTAAAAACATATCTAACTCACATTTTTTTTCGAAAATATTCCAAAATACTTGTTATAAAATATCAAAAAGCCCTGAAAATTAATTAAAAATAATTTATAATTATAATGTTGACTAAAAGTAAAATTTAAGAACTTGAATAATGATTTCATATTTATATGGATCAAAATTCAAGACTTAAACTTTACTTAAAATTAAATATCTTACCTGAAAGCCATTTCTAAAATGGCTAAAATAAATTTCCAAAAAACATTCATTATCAAATTCATATTCAAATTGATGATGATTAATAAAGCCAATTGGTGAGTGAATTGCTCTACACGCCAACCACCACTATAGAGAATGTATCTCAGTGGTGTTTGGTGTAATAATTCTAAATTACATTAATCCTACAGAGTGCTCACTAGTTCATGCATGAATTTCAGAATGGTAGAATATTATTCATTCTTTCATGATATATATGGAAAAAAACCCATGTTGTATTGGAAAAGAGTTTCTTACATGATCAATTAACAAAGTGTCTATATGTACCTTGTTGATATATAATATTAGTATGTGTGATGAGAATATTGAAGAATATCTTTTGTATATGTACAAATAAATTATTTAATAAATTAATTAACATAAGGCCTTGCTATTTGCTAAAGATTGATATATTACGTTTTTTTTCAAATGTTAATGTTTCTACTTTTGAAGATAATTATTACTAAATTATTACCATTTTATCACCTATATTTCTCAACCCATAATAAATCCTTATTAGTAGTACTTCATAATAGCAGAATCTGCTGATGGTTCATTGTATCTGTTATAGAACCTTAACAATAAAACCTATTGAGAGATGATTTGGTCTATAATAATACAAATTTATGACAATAGAAACTTATTAGCAGAACCCAAAGGATAGGACATCCCGAGAGATAATATACAAGTATTTCGATACCAAACACATTCATTTTCAGCTCTATTCGTATTTCTCTTTTATTTGACTGTCTATCGTGTGATGTATAAAATTTCCATGTTTAACTAAAATACATGAAAAATATTTCTAAGTCAGTGAGTTAACATACATAATTTTTGAGTTGACCAACATATTTTTTCAAAAGCATTTGATTTAACCTACAAAACTTTCAAAAAACTTTCTAACCCCTCGGGGGAAAGGGTATGTAAGTTAGCGGGCCCCTGTCCATCTACTCATGTGCAATATTCTTGGAATATGTACAAATTGAATTTGCACGTGTCATCCTAAGCCAACGGAAAAGTAGAAAAATTCCATCGGACACCTAAAATCTCAAAGTATTGGGGTTCAATGGACAAACCAAATGAAAGATCAATTGACGAATCACAGCAAAGCGATTAACACAAAATGTTAATTTTGTTTAAATCTTTAACAATTGTGGAAATATAGCTTTTTAAATTTTTTTTTTCTATTATGTTGAAACATAACATAATAATAATAATAATAATAATAATAATAAAAATAATAATAATATTAATAATAATAATAATAATAATAATAATACTAATAATAATAATAATAATAATAATAATAATAATAATAATAATAATAATAATAATAATAATAATAATAATAATAATAATAATAATAATAATAATAATAATAATAATAATAATAATAATAATAATAATAATAATAATAATAAAACTTCAATAATTTTTATCCTAAACAAGGGCTATTTAGAAGATTTTTGAATTAATCATTTCATATACAATTTCATTTGATTTTGTATCTTTTTTAATTAGCTGGGAAATTATATATATTTCTGATTTATCACACAAATACGAAACTTTCTAGACTGTATAATTACATTACAATTCTACTATTATTATTATTATTATTATTATTATTATTATTATTATTATTATTATTATTATTATTATTATTATTATTATTATTATTATTATTATTATTATTATTATTATTATTATTATTATTATTATTATTATTATTATTATTATTATTATTATTATTATTATTATTATTATTATTATTATTATTATTTTAAAAAGCATTCTCCAATCGCATTATAAATTTTTCTTTATCACATTTCTTCTAGTATGTCTACTAGAACCCATTCCTATTTCCAGGGAAACTGTCGAATAATTTTTATCAAAACATCAAAATTTGTGATATTTCACAAATAAGGCCACCAGTATCTCCCAACAAAAGTTACACGAATTGTTTGACAATTGAAACTGGAATTCTCGGGATAATTAATCAAATCAGTCCCAATGCACAAGTGTAATTAAGGCGGCTGGTTGAGTAGATTAAATCAGAATCTCTAAAACGAGTTATCTAAAAATTTTGATACTCTCCATAATCTGAGAGTAATAAAACAATTATACTGACTCGACTTTACATTCGCTCAATTTCATTATGTTTATTTCATTTTTGGGAGAAAATTAAAATGATTCCATGCATTTCCTTTTTCGGTTTTAATTTGAATAAATGGAAATTTTAAAAATTGTTACCGCAAATAATTATATTTTTTGTCGTAAAATTTTTTTCGAAAAAAATATCAAAACTTTTACATATTTTGTTTAAATTTAGTTCATTTAACGTTTTCAACTTGGTCTGCTTCAACAATAACATTTTTATTTTGTTAGCTAAAATATTAACAATGAAAGTTCTACAGCAATCTCTCGTAGAACGCGCTCTCATAACACACGATCTCGCTAATACGCGGTTCGTAAAAAAAGAATTACAGTAACGAAAAAATAAAAAAAAATTGTGAAAAGTTCAAATCAGTAAATATTAACAATGCTATTATTGCATCACTGACAGATCCGATGCGAAGAATTCACTCGCTTTACTTAAATTTTAACTTTTTTATATGGTTATACAAGTATTTATGCGATATAATCGATATAAAATACAGTATATAATGTCGCTAAAACATAAAATGAAAAATTCCCCCATCCAATTGGAAGAATTTGTAATTCGACACTCAGAGTTGAAGCCGAGATTTTAATTGGTTAATTCCGGTTTCTAAAACATGAAAGACGATGGAATTAAAAGACATAATAAAATATTGTATATACGTAGTAATTTTAATTTAACCATGTTCTAGAGTACATAATAAATTATTTACTATACGTACTCATTGGCTACATATAAATGGTGAATAAAACAGAAGCAGTATTTTTTATATCTTTAATAATAAGGGAATAAATCCTTGGTTACGTTTAAGTTAATTATCACATCTCCTATTGAACAACAAAGTTTCTTTCAAATAAAAAAATATATAGTAATGTACGTTACCATTTTTTAAAGTAATTTAAAAACGTGCATTGATGTTAAAGTAGCCTACGTTGAACTTGGAAGTTATTAGTTTTCTTTTACTGGTATGACTAAAAGTTAATGTGCATTTATACGTTTCAATTTATTATTTTAATTTTTGTAGATCGGAATAAGAAAAGTTTGAGTTTTCTAGCGTTTATTTTAGCAATGTGTTTATTATATCTTTATTTAAAAATAGACATTATGATATTTGTTACGTAGCCTAATCATATGTACTCGAAGTTATTCGTTTTGTTTTTTGTTTTAATGCATGACTAAGCATAAAATGCGCAGTTTATATTTATAACTTTTAACTTTTGAAAATCAAACACCAGAACAGTTAGAGGTTTCTAGTTGTTATCAGCATATTTAGCAGCTCTTTATCTGCACAATGTATTTTAATATTTATTACTTTAACTGACTTAAAAGATTTTTCAGGTTGATTTAAGATATACGCGGTCTCGCCAATAACGCGGTGGGTCAAATTTTAATTTAAAAGGATGTGTCAATTTTATTTTAATATTACGCTCATTTTGTACAATTACTTCTTTTGAAAATGTTATTTATTTATTTTTTGTGTAATATTTCAAAAATATATTTTTTATATAATTCTGCTTTGCACAAATTATAAAATACTTTAATTTTTTTTCGCTTTTATCCTTTAACTTTTAATTTTTTATTTATTTCAATCATGACTAAAAATCAAAAATTTCTATCTCTATCTAACACAATAATACCCATATAATCCGGGGTGTATATATGGGCGCGGGTTATATCAAACCTTTGTTATACGTATTGTATAATTTACTATATTGGTTAATTTTTTCACAAAACTTAAAAACCTGCGGGTTATCTGCGTATGCTGGCTTTATGTGAGAAAATACGGTAATACATAAATAAAATACTTCATGGATTTATACAATAAAACATTTCCTAACATTGATGTAAGCTAGATTAGGGGCTGAAATCATAGTTTCCTAATTTGAATTTGACAATCCAGAAAAAAAATAATTTCGGATATTCGGTTGATGATGGATAAAGAAATCGTACCAATAACTGGTTTCAAACATCAATTTAAAAACAGATTATTTTCAAAAAGACAGTGAAATGATCAAAAAAAAGTATTTCTTATAAATACAGATACATTTTTATAAAGGTTTGGTTACAGAAAAATAGTTTACTGAGGATTTCTAGCCAACATCAAATAATTAATCTGGGTCAGAAACGGAAATGTTCAAAATGAAAAGAAAATCAGTGTTAAAGAGTAAATTTAATATCGAGTCGATTGCTAGAGGAGAAAATATTTTCGCATTAATTTTCTTAGGATTTCATTTCGTAATTGAATGTCTTTTCTAGAAATATGCCTTATTAACTGGAATTATCATTTTTAATAAATCAGGATTTGACGCTCAAAACACATGTGTCAAATATTCTATAATATTCTAAATTCCATTTATTATTATTATTATTATTATTATTATTATTATTATTATTATTATTATTATTATTATTATTATTATTATTATTATTATTATTATTATTATTATTATTATTATTATTATTATTATTATTATTATTATTATTATTATTATTATTATTATTATTATTATTATTATTATTATTATTATTATTATTATTATTATTATTATTATTATTATTATTATTATTATTATATTATTTAAAATTTATTTCATTTTCATATCAAAAGTTATCAAATTATTAAAATTTAATGAAAGTTGAATTTGCTATTGAAAGTAAACAAAAAAATACGTTTGAATAATTGTAATTAAAAAGCGTTGTAAAACTACAATTAAATATAATGAGATTCTGTATGTGAAAACATTGATGAAGTGTTGTTTCAAGGTCAAATTGTATAAGAAATCTTTAATTTTACATTAATTTTATCCTTAAAAAATTTAATTACATTTCGATTTGACAGAATGATAATGAAATAAGTTTACAAAATTTATTTTGTTTTATTGGATTATAAATTTAAGTTATAATTGAAATTTTTGTTGTTTTTACAGTTTGTAAATAAACAAATGAAAATATATTTCCCATTGAATGAAATTCATAAAGACTTTCGAGGAATTTATGAGGACTTTTCTCGAGGGAAAATTTTGTTGGGTCTTCAAATTACAATTTTCATACATGAAATTTATTTTATATGAGAATTAGAAAATAAATATAATTTGGAATTATTTCTTGTTGTTTTATATTAAATTGGTATTTTTTAATTAATTAATAATCATCAATTTAATTTATTAATTTGATTTTTTGCATTTTATGTAATTGTATGAATTTAAATTTTTTTAATTTTAAAATTAAAACAAATTATTTAAAAATTTTTGTTTTATCATAGTTTCATAATTATAAATTTATTAATGACGACGGAATATTCTCTTTCGTTTGAAATGTTTCAACAAATGTTTACTGAATTTAGTTAAATATTGTTTTATTCTCATGACAATAAAAATTAAACCTAAGTTTTTCATTTATTAGCATGACCTTTTGTATTTAATAATGTTAATATTCCATTTAACCCTGTTTAGCCCCAACATTTAAAATATAAAATTAATGAAATTTTCAAAAAAATTGAGCTTTGGCATTTCAAGAAACTTCCACATCATATTGCAAATTTTTAACATTTTGGTAGATATCCCATCGCAAATGTTTTTTTATATACCTGAATAGATAAAAGTCACTGGGAGTAAGATCGCGACTGTAAGGAAGTTAATCTAAGAAAACAAATCCATTTTTCTTAATCATTGCCATTGTTTTTGTACTTTTGCAAATTGAGCTGTTGTCTTGAAGAAGCCATCGATGAAGACCACGAAGCTTAACTTTTAAACAAACTTTTAAACAGGATAATTCTAGACTTCATAAAAGTAGGACAATTCAGTGGCTGAGTAATAAAAAAACCAAAAACATATATTGGTCTGGATTCTCTAGATTTTGATTCTAAGGATAATAATTTGACTAACTTACCCAAGGGGCGGCAAAATATTAGCATGTAACCGATAAATAAAATTCAAATTTTTAAAAAGATAATTTTTCGTTTCTCTAGGATTGAATATTTTATAAATGAATGTATAGAAAATGTTTATATAATATCAATTCTTCATATTAAACAGCTTTTACAGAAAAGTGAATATGAAAGAAGCATCGCAAATCAGTACAATTTTTTTATTTATAAAAAAATATAATAACGTTTTTCGAAATTTGGAAATCATCTTCAGAATTGTTTCAGTAACAAATTGTTCTGCTGAAAGATCCTTTTCTTGTTTAAAAAGAATAAAAAAGCTATCTTCGTTCACAAATGAAAGAGACAAAATTAAATGACATTTCGATTATGCACATCGAACACGAAGTTTTAGAGAAAATTGAGTTTGAAGAGATAATTAATACATTTGTAAATCAAAAAATTAGAAAGAAAATATAAATAAATTAAAATCATTATATAATACAATATTCTTTTTATTTAAATTCAAGTTACACTAAAATTATTATAGTGCCTAGGGGCGGCACATTCTTAAATCGGCCGCTGTTGCTGATAAAGATGTGAAAATATATGCATATTATGTTGACAATTTTGATGAAGGAATTTGATCTTCGATTTAAGAATATAAAAAATATGAGAAAAATTTCGAAAATTTTTCATCACCATTTACTGTTGATATCACTACGGTGCCATCTGAACTTCAAATGGAAATTGTTGATTTGCAAAGCCACGACGATTAAAAAAAATATTTTCAGAATATGACGATAGTAGTAAGATTGAATTTTATTGAGACGAAATATCCAAATTTGAAGAGATATGTAATACGAATAATATGTGCTTTCGGCTTTTCCTATCTTTGCAAATCCTTTTTTTCAAAAATGAATATTTGTAAGAATAAAACAAACACAAGATTACCAGCTGCATATAGCTACAATAAAAATTGAAATTGACCTAAACTTACTATAAAAAAAGGATAAAAAAAGGATTAAAAAAATTACTATTACTATGTTACTATTATTTTTATGTTTTAATTTCCTATAAAAAAATAACTGAATTATGAAATGGTTGTGGCTCTTTTTTATTTTACATTTTCAAATATGGCTCCAAAATTCATTTCGGTTAAGCATGCCTGACTTAAATAATTAAAACAAATGTTATGATTATATTATTTTGTAAGTAATTGTATAAAATCATTTCAATATGTACAAAACTTTTATTAATATCAGATCAATAATTAAAAAGTTAAATTAAATATATCAACTGTCCTAAAGTTTTGGATCGGAGGATATTTTACAAAATAGATTTTTCACTACAGAATGTCTCACCTGTTAATTGTATGTGATAATTCCTACTAGTCTACTTCACAGAAGGTGTAACTGGGTTTTCGACGCCCTGAGCTACTTTATTTTTGGCGCCCTTGACAAATTGACAAATTTCAGCTTTGCGACCTTTTCAATTGTTAGAAGAAAATAATTGAATTTCTCTTATTTTATTTATGACAATAATTATGTAGTCATACAACGTGGATATCAAAAATACAAAAGATAAAATGCAAAAAATAATACTGAATAAATTGGTGGATAAAATTGGATATTGTTGCGTAAATACAGACTACAGCAATACTTGAAGTATCATGTATTATGAATAAAAACAGTAGTGTCAATGTGTCATACTCATTAACTCATACATAAAGATAGAAACTCGCAATTAAAAGTAAATTTAAGTAACAGTACACTGATACACTCCTAGTTCTATATCAAAGGCTCAAAGCTTAACTTTTCTTGCTTTAATGTTTGGAAAATTAGTTGGAATTGTAAGAAATGTTTTCAGGGCTCTTTCGATATTCGGGTACGTTTCTTGCAATTCCCATGCAACGAAAACATTTAAAATATCTAAATGAAACATGTCATCGGGTTTTTTGTTTTGCAATAGTTTAATAATTTGGTGTTTAAAGCATTTTATTTCAATTATAAATTGCTCTTTATTTATTTCAGGATATTTGACTGATAATAGACAAGTTTTAGATTCGAAATCCTCCATTGCAAAAGATTGAAATGCTTTGCCAGTCAGAAAATTAAAATCTTCTGCTATATTTTTCAGAGAAACAAATTTGTCTTTTAACTGCATCATTGTTCAATCAATGATTGCAAAACAAGAAATTTTGAATATATCCAAGTTAGGTCCTTCATCTTCAGCATGCTCTCGTGCCATTCATTTTCGTTTTGCTTTCCTTTTTTGAACTGGTTCGATTTTCATTTTAATACACGTTTTTTTTCAATTTGGGCAAAAATGTTATAGATTCTGTTAGATCTTAGATCTTCAAAGTCATTTCCATGTCTTTTTATTAACAATGATGATCGATAAATATCTTGGTCTTTCTTTTTGTAGTGCTAAATTGACTTTGTTTATTTTTTTCAATATCAAATTTCAAATAGTTATAAACGCAATGAACTGACGGTGCAATGGTTTAGCAAAATTTGGGCTCCATTAATTAAATTTATTATCCAGAAAATAAATATATTCCGAATATATTTATTTTTTATATAATGAATTTAATTAACTACTTATTCATTCTTATTAAGAATTGATTAATTGATTTCAGTTACTAAAAATCTAAAATCAATCAAGTATATTATAATGGTATATATTATATTATAATAATCAAAAATTAAATATAATTAATTAAATATAATTAATTATTAGCTTTTTTGCTATCGAGGATAAAAGTGAAATATCTATTTAAATAAAAATTTAAAAATTAGAGATTTAGCGGCTCCCTTGGCAACTACTCCAATGCCAAGCCGTTGTTACGCCACTGCTACTTCAAATGATATCAATTTATAATGTGTAATAAATAGCATGCGCATAATGATTTTTAGTAACACACAAACTTACCTGTGTGTAAAAATTTAATGTTCCGAAAGTTAAAAGTTTTATTATAGGAATTATATTACACCTAATTCCGAAATTTAGTAACTTCTATAATCTAAAAAAAATCAATAAATTTATAGAATAGGAACTTACCTGTGTGTAGAAATTTATTGTTCCGAAATTTAATAACTTTATTATAGGATTTGTGAATGTGAGAAAAAAATAATTGAACATACCAACACAAAACACATAATGAAAAATGCATGCAAATTTATTATAGCTTTTTTTGTTCCGAAATAAATAACCATTAACATATTGTTAAAATATAATTATTTTGAAATTATTAAAAAATTATGCAGGAAAATACATTTAATTTAGAATCCGACAGCTCTACCTTGAGCTTCAGAGAAAAAAAGAAAATACATCGTAAAATTCAAATAAAAATAATTTAAATAAATAATTTAAAATATAAACTTTCTTTAGATTTACAGATATTTCTCAGGATACACTGCCTTTTCGCGAAGGTGGAAATCTAACAATGTAAGATTTATTCATTAAATTACAAAACATTAGAATTTGCAGAAAGAAATTCACAATTCGTAAATTTAAATAAATTATTTTAATAAATTAATATTTTCATAGATATACAGAAAATGACAAAATTCGGACCTTTCCTTCTTTCCTAATTGTATTAAAAAAATAAATGTCTTCGATGATTAGTTAATTTATTTATAGTCAAAAATATATCTAACTTACATTTTATCGAAATAATTCCAAATAAATTCATAAAATGTCAAAATTCCTAAAAAAACACCTGAAATTTAATTATCAATATGTTATATTATAAATGCTGACTAACGTCATATTTAAGAACTTGAATAGTGATCTTATAATTATATAAAATCAAAATTCAAGTCTTAAAGTTACTTGAAATTAAAAAAATTACCTGAAAACCATTTTTAAGAAATTGAATAAATGAAATTGAATAACTTCATTTTCACGTAAATGATGACTCACCTCAACTGGTGTACACACCAACGTGAATTATAGAGGTTACTAAATTTCGGAATTGGGTGTATTATATTATTATAGGAATTATAGGAGAAAGTGACAAAAATAATTTTACATACAAACACAGCACACATAATATAAAATACATGCAATTTATTATAGCGTTTTTTATTCCGAAAGTTAAAAGTAATTAACATATTGTTAACATATCCTTATTTTTAATATATTAAAAATTCATGGGGGAAAAATTTTAGATTTTAAATCGGACAACTATACCTTGAACTTTCGAGAAAAGGGCGACAAAACATCGTAAGAACTATTTATAAAATATTTTTGAAGTTAATATTTCTTTAGATTTTTAAGATATTGCTCATGGAACGCTACTGTTTGTGCGAAGGTAGCATTTTAATTGCACAATGTTAAGAATTTTTCGATGTTGGATTAGCATTGTTTTGATTTGGAAGTTGTCTAAAAGGTTTTTGACGTTTAAAAAGTTTATTAAAAAACGACTTGCAGTTTAAAAAAGGAATGTATGAACGGAATTTGGAATATGAAGATTTTGACGATTGGAAAAGATCAAAGATTGTTGAACATAGTGAATTTGTTATTTGCTCACCTTTGTTTTTCTTTGAAGAGATTTATATTACAACCGAAAACTAATGATACTTCCAAAATGTTTTATATTTCTTGTAAGAATGGATCTAATGGAGCTGAACTTTATGATGTGTTACCTGAGAGCAGAATCGAATTTCTGATTCAAGATGGCAGTGATGGATCTGAGTTTGCGATGACAAACAACCAATTAAAATCAATAAAAGTACAAAATTAATTAAATTTACCAAAAATTAAAAATCAATATTGAATGGGGGAAACGGGTATGGGTGAACGCCAAATTGAAAGACAAATTCAGAAAGAATAATGAAAATTTATTGAGGGGTTCACAGAGAACGTTATTGCGAAAAAACAAATTAATTAAAATTAATTAATCTGTAATGGAAAGCCGAGTGCTGAAGGAAATCCGAAGCCCAGTGAGACTCGATCGATCAGATAAGAGAGGGAATATTCCGAGTGCCAATCTAGAACTAACAAATTAAAATAATTTGCAAACCCTCAAATCTTTACCTAGGATTCCGGGAGATAATTAATTGCAATTCTCTAGATAATTACCCTTTCATAAGCAGTATAAAAAGAGAGCTCAGAAACAGACAGGCTGCCAAATGGTCGAAGAAACAAAGAGAAGCTCAGAGAATCAGGTGATCAGTAATCAAAGAACGAAATATAGTAATTGGAAAAACTTTAATCCTCGTATCAGAAAAGGTGATTGTCCAAAAAAAGTCAAATTCTCATTTTTAAATTTATGGTGAAAAGCGCATTAGAATTTTAAGTGATTAAAGATTACATTTATCAGTAAAATCTTAAATTTTTTGTTCACTTTTAATTATTTTCATTAAGACAATAAATAAATAAGGTTTCCCGTGTAACAAAAGTTTTCAGCTGTGTCTCTTTTTTTTATTTTTATTAATAGGAAAAACCAAAGTCAAATATTTGTGTTATATAGGGTCAAAATATTTTTTAATATTTTTTGTCATCTTTGATTTTTTTTCATTTTTAATGATATTTCATTTATAACACTATATATAAACAAATACCATCAAAATAAATCGATAGTCATAATGAAAATAAATGAAAAGTTAAAAGGCATTTAAATTTTTAATAAAACAATTTTTTCATAGTACAGTCTTACCCCGGTTAACGTTGTTAAATGGTTCCAGAAAAACGCGATGTTAACCGAAACAACGTTATACGAAGCAATTATAATTAAGAAAAAAATTCGCAATTAAATAGATTTAAAAGATTAAGAGAATTTTGATATTATGAAAATTAGATTTAATTCTTTATTAGAATATGTAATATATAATAAAATAATTAATTACATAATATTATGTACAAAAAAAGATTTTAAAATAACACCGCTTGCTTAGTTTTTGAAAAAACGGTTTTATTAAAAAAAACGTTACAGCGAAGCCACGCAACGTTACAGTGGGGTATGACTATAATGGTGGACCGACGTTACAGCGAAACAACTTTATTCGGAGCAACGTTATCCGGGGTATGACTGTAATATTAATTTATAGTAATATTAAAATTGTATTTATTCGAAAAACTAAATGATTTTGTAAAATCAAAAAAAATATTCATTCATTCATAGATTTGCATGATTGAATTCAATGTTAAAAAAATTGTCATTTAAACGATATGAAATAATTATTTTTTATCAAAAATATGGTACGTAATAAATGTGGCAAAAATCCTTGAAATTCATTCGAAAATTGATCTGGAATTTGAGTCGCTCTGAGGATTTATCTGTCTGATCAAATAATTTCATTCTTTGTTGAATTTAGATCTGTACTTTCAAGCCACTAACATCGAGAATCTTCCAGTAATTATTTGCAAAAAATGATTATTTTTGCAGAATTTTATAAATACCAATAAATTAGGAGATACATTTTCGTTTATGTAAACTTTCAAATAACAATTAAAAGTTTTTACATAAATAAAAGATGATTATTTTTTAAAATTTATTTTTTCTCATCTATCATCTTTATGCAATAAACAAATTCCATAAAAATGATCATAATTACAAATTACATAATCTTGTGTACAAAATTCAATAAAACTTTTATCAATTCTGATAAAATTATTTAAAAAATTCCAAGAATATTTGGTTTTAATGAATATACAATTATTAATAAATTTTTTTTAGTACCTAATGATGCAGTGAGCTGTCAAAATATATTGCATAAATAAATTTTTTTTGTTTTTATATTGATATTAATATTATATATTATTATTTAATTAAAAATCTCGGTATAGTATTTATCAACTGTAAATTAACGTGTTATTCGTGAAAAAAAATTATATTTTCGTACATTTTAAACAAAATTCCATTTAAATTTATTACTTATGAATATTGTAAGGAAGAATGATAAATAAATATTAAACTAACCTATCACATAACAATATGTCCAAATCGTAGTTTCAAGATAAGATGTTTTTTTATGATGTTTGATGGTTGTTTTTGAATGTTGGTATGTATTTGTGTTTGCAGGTTTTCTGTATTGATGACTAGTACACCAATAAACTCTCTTTTTGATATTATGCAATGAAGATCAATATAATAGCGTGTTGGATGATTTGTCTTAAGTAATAAAATTTGTTACAACTATCTCCATTCTTAACAAATATTCTAATAAGACTATTCAAACGAAACCTTTTACACAGTTATCAAATAATATTGAATTTCAAAAGGGTACGAACCTTTCTTGTTGAGGTAGTTAAATAAAATAATGATAAATATTATTATTAATTAATGAAATTGTATAAATATATAAAAGGTAATCAATTTTAACATAAAAATAGTACTAAATTGTAATAAGGATACTTTCGATAACAAATGAATAATTTGGGTGGTTGTCGAAATGAACCTGCAAAATATTAAGGCTTTATTTGTAAACTTTATATGTAAACCTTTAGTCACTAATTTAGTAGTTAATTTATTTTTTATTAGTTAGAAATTAGGTTTATTTTGAAGTCAATAAATGTTTTTATTGTTTTTCTATCCGTAAAGACATACGTAGTCAGAATGACAATTAAGAATTCATTTTAATAAAACCCAAAATTCCGTTGAAAGATTATTATTTATAAGGATCAGGGAAAAAGAGAAATCAATCTCGGAAAAAGTTATTTAATTATTGGATGAATAGAATTTATTTTAAACCAATACTTTCATAGCAGCTCTTCTACATGAGGAATCCTAAAATTAGAGTTTGATAATGATGCCTAGAATGATAAATTAATTCATTTTTGCTAACTGTCAATTTTTGTTGTTTATTATCAAAATTATCATTTTATTTTCTTCTATGTTCTGAATATTGTTCTTGATTAATTAAAATAATATTAACCAATGGCATTTTCATCAGACCATGCAAGTGCTCGACATTCACTAAGCGTACAATAAAATGATGTTGTAAAAATATTTCCAATTAATTTAATAAAAAAAAAATTTCATGACATATTAACCCTAAAATGTATAGTTCTCTGCTAAACTTTATTTTGATCAAATTATTGTTAATTTTTATTATTATTTTATTAAAACTACATTTAATGAACCATTTTCGCATCATGTTTTTTCACAAGACAGTCAATGTTCACATGAACAGCTGAAACAACAAATGTATTTTCTAAATGTAATTTTCTGTTATTTTTTATATAACATATTTTATTTGAAAAAAATATATTACTCACATTTGTGAGTGCTTCTGAATAATGTTGAACAAAATCTGTGAGTTTCGGATACATTTTGGGAAACATTTCTTTTATAAAAAATTGTTTTTAGATCTAGGATTTCTTGCAATTCAACCCTTTCAAAGTCTTTCGTATTTTTAGTTGTTTTTTCATAGTTAAGGTTGATACTGTATTTATACAGTTTCATGAACGAGGTTTCTGATTCTAACATTAAACCCATTATTGTAATGCTAAGCAAACATTCTTATCACATTTCTCAAAAGGTTTTTCTTTCATCTCTATGAAAAGAAAAACCTCGTTTCTTAAATTTTAATAGCTTTACAACATTCTCCGTAATGTTTCTACACTAAAATGTCACTTCTTTAAATTCGAATTAGACATCTTCTAGAAATTCTTGAAATTGATGATGATTTCAAGCTCTAATATAATTAATGCAAGAAAGATAATAAATGTGATTGATTTTACACCATTTCAAATTTAATCTAATATAACAGAAAAATGTATATACTGTCCGAAAGCAAATAAACTTACAATCTTATTAGTGTCACGCAATCAGAACCAATAGACAATCCACATACGTCATAATTGTACTTTTCTATACAACTACAAAAGATGTTCCGTGAATATGACGAAAATATTATCTGCTAGCAGATTTAATTTTAAAATGATGTATACACAAGTTTCCCTGGTGCGAAATACAATGAAAATACAAATTATTATACTATAAACCAGTGCTTTTCATAATGTTATGTTCTATGTCCCCAACAATAGAGTTTAAAAGTCAAATTGTCCCAGTTTTTGAATTAATTAACAAATTATTTTACAATGCCTTACTTACAAATTTCAATTTTGCTTATAGATCTTGACTAGAATTATATCTTCAGTGTTAAGAAATTGTTTCTATCATAATATACATAAAATACGACGTATATACTTGAGAAAAATTATGATTTATCAAATTTTAAAAATCCATTAATTTCGAAATTGCCCCGACATGAGAAGCACTGCTATAAACCAATCTTAATTTGCTATTAAAAATAATTTAAATTGTAGTGTTATTTATTTTCAATTAATTTGGGTCCAAAGTTATTGAAATCTTTAAAACCTTAAGTCGGGGGAGTCAATGTGAGTAGTGTTTTAAAAAATTTAAGTAAGCTGACCATGCAAAGTCAGTTTTAATTTTAAATAATGTTTATCGTTAAAATAAACTATAGGAATGGATCTAAATCTAATATCTTGGAAAAAAGTTCACTTTCGGTTTTCTGAAGTATGAACTAGTTAGAAGATAATTACTCTATTGATAACAAATAATCACATCACATCACAAAAAGAATCTGATTTGTCAGTTATTTCACCAATGCACTCCTTAATTCAGTGGTTCTCAAACGGAGTGCCGCGAACTTGGTTAATTGTATTACTAAAAATTTATTAATTTCATATTAAATTATTACATTACTAAATATTTTTATTATAAACTAAATGTGATGATTTATCGACCTTGATTTGCGCTCATTTGACATCTTTAGAATAGAAAATTAATCTTTATTATCTAGAATTATCAATCAATTCCTATGACTGAATATGAAATCCCTTTACTGTAATATCCATCAAATAAAATAAATTTAGATCTTACCGAAGAAGAAGAATTAATAGAAATCCGTAATGAGCTTACATTGAGACTAAATCATTCAGAAATTTCCCTCAATTCTTTTTGGATAATAATTAAATAGGAATATCCAAATTTTGTTACAATTTTCCACATCCTATTTACGCCAGTATGTTTGTCAAATACGGACCAAATATTAAGGAGATATGCAAAAGGCATCAAGCTCAAATTTTACATTGGACTTTACATTGAACAAAACTTGTTGTTATTTTTATAGCTGAAATTGTAATATAATAAAGGCAAGGGTGATCCAAATTTCTCAAATTTTGCAGTTAAGATGTCGCCAACTAAAAAAGGTTGAGAAAAATTGCCTTACATTAATAAGCCTTTGAATTTTACCATTTTAAATAAAACCTTTAAGTATCATCAGTACAACTAAATAATATTTAATAGCCAAATTTCTTCTTAAAATAATATTAAAGATAAACCTCATTTTAAGAATTACTTAGGAAATAGCGCGTACTACTGTCTGATTTATCAGTAATTCCTAGATGAGATGAACCTTGATCTTGCTGTTACATAACTGTGTTATCTGGATTTATATCTTGTATTAATAATATCCGTTGATGGATTGATAATAGTAATAATTATTATTTATATCTCGAGAACGATGATTGAAATTATATTTCCCATCTTTTTTCTGTCGATAGCTTATTGGAAAAATAAATTTTCCGCACGACTACTCATTAATAAGGAAGAAGAAAACATCGAAATAAAATGATAAAGTTTGTCTTAATTTTATATTTCTTTGTAAATTAGATGAATTTTACGCTTCGATGATTTCAGGAATTTTCTATTGATCTCTTTTAATTTTATTTCTTGTTGATAGATATTTACGTTTCCAAAATTTTTCTTTGTGCACAATAAATAATAATATAATGATAATATTATTATTTTTTATTTGCAATTTTATTAATTTGTCAACTATAATCAGTCAAAAGTTAGGAAAGAAAATTAAGATATTCAACACCAAATTTATATGTTTTTGAATTTTCTAATAATTTTTTTTGATATTTTGTCATTAACAAGAACTTAATCTTTGATATTAAATGCGACTTCGAGCAATGAGTCCGACCTTACTTATCAATACCGAGTAATTACCACCCCGGATACAATGCTAGTCGTTACAAAAAGGGATATTCAGTAACCACTAATTTAATCTTTGTCATAAATATCCATACCCTTCATAATCTCTGAAACTATTGCCTTTTGATTTTTAATTATTCTTTCCTTACTAATTCATGTTTTGAAGTTTAAACTATAACTTTACAGAAAGAGAATGGAAGACGTTGGAATATAGAATAAAAATAAATCCATATGTTTCATTATGTAAAGACCTTAGAAAATTATATGAATAAATTGGGAAATCTATGGGACACTAAGGTTGTTAATTTAATCATACATAACACAGAGAATCAATTCTTAGGTGAAGGAGAGTAGAATCCAGTAGCGTAACTATGGGTCCACAGTTCCGCAACTGTGGGGAATCCCAGGAAAATGGGGGCCCGTTTTAAAGCCTGAAAAAATTAAATATTTTAATTATAAAATGCACAGCAGAAAGCCGGAAACTGAAACTCCTCGTAAACTCTTTATAATTCTTGTAAAATCAATAAATCATACAGGCAGGCAGATGATGTAGCGCGGTCGGCGCATATTTTTGGCTTTGTTTAAAGCTAGTGAGCAGTGAATCAGACTCAAAGAAAAATTATAATCGCCAGTTGACGTCGGAATTTGCAGTTAATTCACTCAATTATTTTCACTTCCCATCTTTGATCTATGCTGACGTCATTAGTCTTTTTGCCAAGTTTCCATCGACCGTCGTTATTGATATTTATTTAAAAAGTTTCTTTCAATAAATTAATAAAATAGTTTTTTATAATATAAAAATATAAAATTGTTGTCTATCAGATTGTCCTAGGCTGTATGGGGGTTGGCGGTTTTGAAAATCCTGCAAGGGGGCCTAGAATTTGAAGTTACTCCAATGGTAGAGTCTTGCTATTTTTGTAAAGTTAAAACTAACCATTTCCAAAGTGAACTTGTTATAAGCAGACAATTCATACATCATACTCGTTTGAAATTTTTGTGGTTTCATACAGGTTGGTAAGTCACCAACGCGCAAATAATTTTAAAGTTTGTACAATTTTGTTTGATTTTTTTATTTCAATTGAACGATTTTCCTTACGATTTTCCTTACGATTTTCCTTATCTGTAATTATAATTATTATTTAAGAACTCAGAAGAAGTCCTGCTGATTTTCTTATAAACTCAACAATAACAATGGGCTCTTTAAATATTTCCATCAACGTAATATATCAAAAATATACAATTTTAAATACTTAAATTGAAATAAATAATTTCCAATGTAGAATTTTCTCAATAATTTCTTTGAATAATTTATTTGATAATTTCAAGCGTGAAATAGAAACCAGTTGAAAAGATTAAAACAAAAAAAGTTATCCAAATATTTCAAAGCGAAAACTCAAACCTCAATTAAATAAAACTCCAATCGTGATGGGAGTGCAAAAAAGTCAACAAAGAACAAATAAAAACAATCTCATCAAAGTAAATTATTGCAAGAGTGAATTGTTTAATTATATAGGTGCTCAATGAATAAATTATTAGCATTAACCTATGAATATTCTAAAAAATATTGATTTTTTTGAAAAAAAATTATTAAGAGAATATGTAATTATAAATTCCCCTGAGAATTTTCTGAAATTTTCTAAACATATTTTAAAACGGATTTAAGGTTGTTAGAATGAAATGAATTGAA
Organism: Schmidtea polychroa; assembly: GCA_959609185.1. Taxonomy (NCBI): domain Eukaryota; kingdom Metazoa; phylum Platyhelminthes; order Tricladida; family Dugesiidae; genus Schmidtea; species Schmidtea polychroa. The sequence goes on along the minus strand of CAUHTR010000377.1, from coordinate 46,593 downwards.
TATGATTATTTATTTATAATACACTATAGCTAAGATTTACGCTAAAACTATTATAATATATTATATTATATTATTAATTGTATAATTAATTTTAAAAAATTTACAAACATAAATTTAACTATAAATAAAAAAAATTAATATGTACATATTTTTTAACTAATTTTCGACATTTAGCTTAAAAAGACAATCCGTGAAAAAATTTCCCGGTTCATCAATCAACTAAATATTTATTTTCATAAATTGTGAATGTTATTAAACTGCAATTTTTTATTCTTTGCATTTAATAGAAAATGATCGTGCCAATTTATTGACAAATTCTAAAAAAATAAAAGCAATAACAATAATAATAAAAATAATATTAGTAATAATAATAATAATAATAATAATAATAATAATAATAATAATAATAATAATAATAATAATAATAATAATAATAATAATAATAATAATAATAATAATAATAATAATAATAATAATAATAATAATAATAATAATAATAATAATAATAATAATAATAATAATAATAATAATAATAATAATAATAATAATAATAATAATAATAATAATAATAATAATAATAATAATAATAATAATAATAATAATAATAATAATAATAATAATAATAATAATAATAATAATAATAATAATAATAATAATAATAATAATAATAATAATAATAATAATAATAAATAATAATTATTATAATAAAGTCTAGTAACATTTTCTAAATTATTTCGCTTTTCCAAAAAAATCCACAATTGCCCCAATTATTGAATTTAATTTTTTCTGACATAATTAGATCAAATATCTTAACCGGAAGTTTAATGTGACAATAATTGGAATTCAGTTATTAGATTTTCAATGGAGTATCACTCGGAAATTGTAGGGGAAAATTTTATTATTTTCATACACATAATAATTTGGAATCTAGTTATTTATTTCAATTTATTATTATTATTATTATTATTATTATTATTATTATTATTATTATTATTATTATTATTATTATTATTATTATTATTATTATTATTATTATTATTATTATTATTATTATTATTATTATTATTATTATTATTATTATTATTATTATTATTATTATTATTATTATTATTATTATTATTATTATTATTATTTTTATTATTATTATTATTATTATTATTATTATTATTATTATTATTATTATTATTATTAACTATCATATTTAACAAGAAATGAAACCTGAACTCCATTTCCTTGGCCTGTCATTGGAGTCGAGTTAATTTTGTTAAGTAATGAAGAATATAATTTTTTATTTAAAACGAAAAATATTTTTCCTTCATTTGGCATTGTAAATATCTAAAGTGAATCTCAGAAATGGCCGTAAATAATATTAAAACAATTCAGGCGGGGCACTACAAAAAGCAACAGTGACTACAATTGACAATGTTTTTAATAAAGATAAATGAGCGAGTATTTTATTATATAAAAATATTATTTTTTAATGGTAAAAGTTTTAAAAGTTTGGATTTATTTCATTTGTGCTGCTTTCATTTATTAGGATTTGTTGGGTAATTGCCCTAATCGCTAAATCGCAATTTGTAAATAATCGTATGATAGGGATTTGATTGTTGATTGTTTTGTTTGTTTTAACGAATTTGATAGCAATTATCTCTGACTAATTTAAAATTGATTAGTCAGAAATTTTTGTTTTAAATAACTTTATGATTTTAATAAAAATTGAAATATTTTTTTCATTTGAGATTTTAATTTATTTATATTGTTATTAAATTTTTACTCTGTCTGAAATTTTAAACAAATTACTCAACCCTACTTCATAATGAGTAAAATACTTAATTTTTTGTTCACTTTTAATTTTGTTTATATTTATAATATTTCATTTATTCTTATTATGATCATAGACTGATTTCCTCTTCCCTATAACATTTTAATTTTCAGTAATGAATTTTTTTTAGAATTCCTTAAAGCTTGATAAAAGGCAGTGTTAAAAATATACGTTAAAAAAATTTTATATTTTAATTTATTTTAATAAAAAAATTTGATATCATCAATTTTCAATCTTCAAACAAATATTTCAGACAATAATTTTTTATTTCATAAAACTGAATTTTACGAATTCTTCGGACTTTTTTAGTTAAACTTTAAAAAAATTTTTAAATTCCTAACATTTGCAATTTTGATTATCTTTTTCAAATTCTTTCCATATTTAACACTAGATTCACGGGTGTAATAATAGGTATACCTAATTCGATATTCGAAATGAGGGAGTCGGTAGAGGAGAGTAATTCATATTTACCTATATTTTATGACGTATTTAAAAACCAACATATGTATTCAAAAAATAATAAATCAGTATTATATATATGTAGCAAAAGAATTTGAAAATGAGTCAAATTGGTGTTAAGGCCTTCACATTGCGAACGAGAAAGTTTGACATCAGCTTACTAATGATGATGTAATAAATATAATTATATCAAATAATAATAAATATAATAAAAATAATTATATCATTTAACGATTCTAACCCAAATATCCAAATTATATATAATATATAAAACCCACTTTAGTGTGTGATATTTAAATTTTTACGTTATAATTACATATATCTTAATTTATTGTGAAATAATAATAATAATGTCCTTTACAGCAGTGATTCTCAGAGAGGTGGTCCGCGGATAACTGATCTCCATTCCGTGAAATTAATTTAAATTTTTAACTTTTGTACTTAAATTGGTTAAATTATTAAAAGTTACTCATTTTAACATACCAAATGACGCACTTATACAAAGCCCAGGGCAGCCGTAAGCATAGTAAATTCAGAATATTCAACAAAATCTTCGTCGCGTACAGAATTTAAAGAACCACTGCTCTACGGTAAATTCTGTAATGGTCATAACAAAAAATATAAGGTAAGAGTTTAAAAAATGAGTTCATCCGCATATATTTCAAATCTATTTTGGCCCATTAAAACAAAGAAATTGTTATTATAAAATTATTACGAACAATTTTGATATCACTGATAATGTAATGCTATATGCAGTAAATCTTCGTCTATTCGACGCAATATGACCTGTGGGTTGTCTAATAATTCGAAAGTCTTGGATAAATCATTTTAATCAAAATATTAATTTAATCGTATTTCTTCATCAGAATAATCTAAAAATGTTTATTGATAAAATCAATAATCAACAGATGCTTTTTGGAACTTAAACTTTTTTCACTGCTTAATCACACCAGGGTCTTAATAAGTAAATATTAATTATTTCATTTTTATGTCAGATAAACCGGATGTCGAATAATCAAGATTTTACTTTACTGCTATGCGGCAAAAAATACTAATTATAGAGTTATAACGTATTGTTGCGTAACATGGTTCATAAGCAATAAATGATAGTCTGGTAAAATATTATTATAACTCTATTAAAATAATCTATCTTCTTTAAAAATAATACATTCTTTTACAAACGTTTAACTATATAAGCTAAATTTTAGGAGGAAAAAAAGTGCAGGAGCAATTTCTATTATATAAAATCAAAATGTATATTTAATAAATAAAATATTATAATATTCATTTCATTGAGAAGCAACATAGAAATTATATTGACAAATAATTTCCAATTACCATTAAAACAAAGATAAGTAAACATGGTTTGATAAAGCATGATTTGTGGAGAAAAATGAAATAGGAAACGATTGACCACTTATCAAATCGGTTGCATGCGAAGCTTTTTAACAATTATATAAGACCCTATTCATCCCAAGGCAGGTCAACATGTTCATCGAGCTATGAAGGAAGTAAATGCTTTAGAGTCACGCAAATTTACAATATATCGATGAATGAGCACATTCTAAAGATGAAATAAAGTATTTATTTTATTAAGCATTTAAACAAATATTTATAATTATAGCTTTACATTATGGATTTTTTTCTATTTTATTTTCAATTTTTTTCTGTGAATGAATTCGATTCGCGATTTTAGCATTTGCATCATTTCTTTTACAGCGATTGATACTAACATCCACGCGTATCTGTGTGTATGTATGCGTGCGTGTATGCGTGTGAGTGTGTTATTATGTTTACTTTTCTTTTATTGGTTCTATTTATTTACAATTAAAATTGTTGTGGTTTTTGTTATCGATTATGTATTTATTAGAGTTGTTTTTGTTTATATTTTTTGTTTATTTGTTTGTTTTTTTAATTTGTCAAATTCAATTATTTTTATCTATTGAAAAGAAATTTTCTTAAAGATAATAGAGGTGTCTGGTGAAAAATAAAATGAATTAAAATATAATAATTAACCATAATTAGTTCAAATGAAATTTTTACAGAAATAGAACAATGATTGCAATTTTATTTTATAGTAAGTTCTTGCAGATTTTATTGGATTGTCTTTTTCAAAGAATTTTGAAAGATTCCAGTTCTATTTTGTTAAATTTATTGTGGAAATTATAAATATATGCAAATATTGTTTAGTGATCATATTATGTCGTATATTTAATATTTCTGTTGCCTTTTTTCATCTAAATAAAAAAATTAATTTGAATTTTGATTAAAAATTATAATTTCATTTTAACACATTTATTGTCGAACGAGTCCAAGTAAATTATCCCCGGGCAAGAATTGAATTATTAATAAATATGATTGATTAATGAAGTAGAACTTGACTATGAATCAGTAAATATATCGATGTATTTTTTTATATTCACGAATTTTAACGTATAAAGTTTACTACACTTTGGTCACGCTTTTAAAATATAAAAAAGGTTTATGCATATCATTAGCAGGGTATGACTGACATGGCTTTTAATAAAGCTGAAGCTGTCAATCACATATAACTGATATTGAGCCTATGGAATTTGGAGATGTCAGACATATATACAACATATACATATTATTTTTTGGTGTATATTTTCTACAGAATTTTTTAAAATTTATTTTCATTTTAACGAAGAATCAAATATCTGTTATTTTTATACTCAACACAAATTTTTGCTTTGTCTTTTTCATTCATCACTTGATTAAGTCTTTGCTGAAAATTTGTGTTATAATAATAAAGAATATTTTATCTTTTGTCAAAATGAAAATAAATGACAAAAAGAATAAAGAATTTTAAAGATTGGAAAATGAAGGTGAAATAGTATTTATTGAAACATCACTCAAACTGATATTTTAAAATTATTTTAAAATTTCAATGTAGATGTTAAAAAAAATTATTGTTTTCACAGTTCTTGACAAAACTTTGGTATGATTCCGGATTGTGTAACGTCAGATGCATTAACTGATCCATCAAATGCATTGAAATATTTTCACTGGAAATAGTTCAAATAGACTCTTAGGGAAATTGTTAATAGACGGCTTCGAATGAATTTCCTGCCGATAATTCAATGAATATTTTTATCATTTTAGGAAATGGAAATGACAAGTTGAATTAAAATTGGAAAGGAGATATCAATTAGATTTTTTGTCAATTTTACAAATACAAAAAAACTTTATCAGAAATGACGAAATATGATACCAATGATATTGATAAAAGTCAAAATTGTTCTAACTGATTGAGTTATAAAAATATCCAATTTTTATTTTTTTCAAAAAAAACCATTTGAAGAACATAATATTTTTAAAATGATATTCAATACGATTTCTAATGGCAGACTAGTTTTGAGCTTATTTGACTCTCATTAGTACCATCTAAGAAAATCGATTAGGAAAAACTACAATTCTGATAAAGTGATTTATAATACAATAAAGAAAGGTTAAAAACTTATTTAATTTAATTGCGAGACTGCTGCTAATTATTGCTATTATTGATAAATGCATATCTTAATTTTTTTGTATGATGAGGAATTTTACTTGTTTAATAATTGTTTCTATAAGCATTGATATAACGAAAAACTTTGATAAAAAATATTTCCATTATCAAAGACAAAATTAGTCATCAATAAAAGTGGTGGATTCCATGAAAAAGTCTGCTTCATCAGCATCCCTTTCGTATTTCTGGTGGCCTAATGAAGTTTGCAACCGATGTTAGCTATGTAGTTTTTATATTGCAATATGTGTATTTAAAAATATGAATTTTCTTAATTATTTTAAAGAAAATTGACAAAATTGTTTATCTTAACACTAACCCTACCGACATTTATGGATACCTATTTCTATCACAGAAGGTCAAACCTAACAGTCAATTGTTACCAACAATTATAATTCAATAGTAAAACAGATTTCATTACACAATTTATTACGAAGGGTCACATATTTCTCGGTAAAAAAATTAACAAGAGAGAAATAATTATTGAAATGTACGTTGGATGAAAAATTTAAAGTAATTGAAAAAACATGAAGAGAAAATGTAAATTGAACAAAATTCTAAAAATATAAAACGAAAAATGACAAAGATAGAAACACTTAGATTAATAGTTATATTCTTGTAGTAAAATATAATGCAAATACTGTAATAGTATCGTGGAAATATTTTTCTCTCACATCCTTTATGTAATAATATGAAAGCGTGCACAATATCAAACAGAATAATTCACAATTATGAGTAAAATCAACTGAAAAAAGTATCAGACATTTTGTCTTTGATGATGGGAATTTAGCCGTGAGCTAATATTATCCATTATGTCGCTCAAAACTAGATTTGGTTTCGTTTCGTTCAATGTTTCATGCATTTTTTTCAAAAAAAAGAAATGTAACTTTTTTAAAATATTTTTACTTTGCTGTTTTATCTACTCAAAATGAAAGAATATCGAATTCTTGTACAAAGTTTTAGAAAGTTTATAATGTTGTTACATTTTAAACAAAAATTTGTCTTGGTATATCAAGAATTTCATATACATGTTTAATAGGGTTGCCAATTGTTGAGAGGCTCAAAGTAAGATAAATATCCAAATTGTAGGACTGTCCTACCGAAAGTAGGACGTGTGGCAACTCTATTTTGAAGTGTTCTTTTTAATAATAAATTTTTCCATTTATTGAGAACTGGCAGATGCTTTTAATTTCGAGCGATGATTTTCACTCATTCCCATGGTGTTTCACAGCAGTGATACCTTTTGATTCTGTTGAAAATGTATTTAGACAGCATTTACATTGTCCTGGAGAATCATTACATTTTTTGAGCCATTTGTACTCCTGTAGCCAGCTATCATTAAAATAACATTTCCTTTTTGTTGTAATGTTCATTTTAGCAGTATAGTTGTTAAAAATGTGTTTTTAAATTTTTAATGATATTCTAAATAATATTTAAAATAATTTCAATTCTTTATTTAATGCTTATTATAATATTAAAAATACTTAATATTAACAAATCTTTTTTAAAACTGATTTTATAAAAATAAATAACCAATAATAAATAACCAATAAATTTAATATAAAATACGAAATAAATTTATTTTTCCCCAACAATAAGTTGTAAAATTTAATTTAAGATCAAATTCACTTGAAAAAGGCAGTGCAGAAAATTCGTGAATATCAAAAACATCTATATATTACTGATTTATAGTCTTCAAGCTCTTTTTAATAAATTAAATAAAATCAAATACATACAAACATGTTTAAAAAAAATTTTCAGAATTTTTTTTTAAATATTTAAATATTTTTTTTTCAACTTTATTTTGATCTTGAACTGACAATAAACTTTATATAGTACGGCTAACATCCTACTACTAACATCAAAATTCATTATTATTGTAAAGTAAATGTTAAATACAAATAGGGTTGTCAGATGAAAATATACAAAAGAAAAACTACTTTTTTTGAATTCAAAACATTTTAAAATAAAACAAGATTTAAGATAAATCGGAAAGAAAACATCAGAGTTAACATTAAAATATTTTTATAATAAATAATAATACTTTTTCAGTTATACTTTTCAAAAATGCCTATTTTTGATAAAAGCTTTTCTTATCTTAACAGAAAACTAGAAAACTTCAGAGCACATGTTATTCATAATAATTTTCTATTAGCTATAATTAACAATACAATGTATTTACAAAATCCTTCATCTTCATTTGTTTTGAGACTATAAATATTTGTATTTATCTAACACTAATTTTAGGCACATCCGTTGTTAGGTGTAATGATATTACAATCGAGTAAGTTTAAATTTATAATTAAATTTCCAAGTATTTATTTCAATAAAATATATCTTCCTTATTTTCTATATCTTTCTTAATTTCTAGAATTAAATGAATAATTTGAGACTCAAATTTCAAAATTTCAAACAACTGTGATTCATTTGATAAATAAAAAATTCAGTTAATTTGTTATTTAAATTAATTTTTATAAAAAATATTATGTTGAAATTTAAAAATTAAAAGTTTTTTAAATTCTCCTTCGTTTTCCTTAGTATTTTTAAAATTGATTTTCAATAATCGATTACTTTTAAAAATTAAATAAATATGGCAATTATATCATTATTAGAAGGAACCACTGAAACGTACGTCTTACGATATATTTTGACTGTTTTCCTGTAATTGAAAAACTATAGATATTATAGATTTAATAAACAAATAAATCCAATTTTATAAATGAAATAAAAATTTTATTTTAATTGAAATAGTCAATTATTTTTCATTTTAGATTATTTTTGATAAAAACTTAAAAATTTCTAAAATATTTATAATAACCAAATAATTTAATTTATTATGACAATCAAAGAATTTAATTGAACTTAATAAATTAATGTATACGCTCGATTTAACATCAAAACTATTTAATAACATTCAAAACACGTTTCCACAACATTTTGCACATTGATTTTCGGTTCCAATGATCTTATCAATAAAGCTTTGAATATGACACCTTTCCAATAATTGTTAGAAATTTTTAAAATTTTAAAATTATTAATTATACGGCCATTTTTTGTGCTCACTAACATTGACCGACAATGTACAAAACTTTCTTATCATCCTTTTATAATCTTCGAAACTTTCCGATTAAGGCAATGCCTACACGAATTTAGGTTCATCATCCTTACACGAACTGTTTGTAATACTAGAATAACAAGTCTTCTTGGAAAATGTTTATATTTTTCGTTTTTTAATATGACAATTTCTAAAATAATAATAACCATGTATACCGTATATAATATTTACTTAAGATATATGTAAATATAAAATCTAATTTTACAGTAATCTAAGAAAGGGATAGATAATGAACAGTGACGTAAGACCTTCTACCGGCAGTCCAGGACCCGATAATGAAAATATAATGAAGATTAGTTCTAGTATTACACCTAATTCCACAAGTTAAAATTCTCTATAATACATGTTGGTGTGTTCATCAGTTGATGACTCACCATTTATGAGAATGTGAAGTTATTTACTTCATTTCATTTATTCAATTTTACAAGTAAGTTTTTTTAATTTAAGTAACTTTTAAGGTTTGAATTTTGATTTTATAAAATTATGAGATCACTATTCAAGCTCTTAAATGTTACTTGTAGTCAAAATTTTGATTAGAAATTATTTTTAATTAATTTTCGGGTTTTTTTAAGGATTTTTATGACTATGAATTTATTTGGAATTATTTCGATAAAATGTAAGTTAGATTAATATTTTTAACTATAAATAAATAAAGAAATCATCAAACACATTTATTTTTTAAGACATTTAAGAAAGAAGCGGAGTAGTTTTTAAGTTTTTGTAATGTTCTTTCTCCAGTCATTTTATTTAATTCAATGAAATTATTAATTTTTTATACAAGTTATTAAAATTTACGATTTTCGAATTTTTTGCTGCAAATGTTGATGGACCTTGTTGAATATTAGAAATGCTATCTTCACACAAAGTCGTTTGAAAAGAAATATCTGATATACAGTAAAATATTTTAATTATTTGTAATTAAATGAAAAAATTATTACATTGTCAATTCTTCGCCTTCTCAAAATGTTAGCGTTTCCAGAGAAATATCTAAAAATCTAAAGAAATAATAACTTCAAAAATATTTTTTAAATAGATTTTACGATGTTTTGTCGTCCTTTTATTGAAAGTTCAAAGTAGAGTTGTCCGATTGAAAATCCAAAATTTTTTCCGCCATGAATTTTAATATATTAAAAATAATGATTGTTAACAATATGTTAATTACTTTTAACTTTCGGAATAAAAAAGATATATTAATTTTGCGTGTATTTTATATTATGTGTGCTGTGTTTTTATGTAAATTTATTTTTCTGTCACTTTCTCAATTCCTATAATAAAACTTTTAACTTTCGGAACATTAAATTTTTGCACACAGGTAAGTTTGTGTGTTACTATTGTTTAATCATCCACGTTTCTCGACACTGAACAGGGTATCTATGCTGACAGGGCAACTCGTACACTTCATCGGCCACCCCATAATCTGACAGACAAATGGAACCTGTATCGTTAGCTGCGGCGATTTTCTTGACTTGAAATTTCTCAATATCTGCCTCATTTGCTGGTGGAGGACCACTCTGTTCAACTTTATTCATAATACTCGTTACAAAATTGTCGAAACTTTGATCTGAAAATATGTAATCTGGCGAATCGATCTAAAATCCAGCGGCAGCATTCCACCAAATAAATTTGATATTAGTTGGCCAAAAACACTATTCTGTTATCAGGATCTCTTGGAGTAATAAAAAAGGAACCACCAGTTTCGTTTGTAGTACTTCCATTTTCCATTGAGTTATCACGACTAATATGAAAAACATTCAAGGCATCATCATCATTTTCCATTGAGTTATCATGAATAATTCTTTCAATAAATCCATCATTGCACGTCACACATTTACCATCCTGAGATATGTGAACGTCCCTGTTGCATTTAAGATCATAGTAATTATCTTTATTATTTGAAGCCATTAAAGAAAGTTCACGAAAATCCGAATATCAATTTTATTAACCTTCGCGCAAATTCCAATCTTTTAAACCAATCGATCAAAATTACAAAAAAAATTCCAGCAAAAACAGAAATCTCGAACAATCCAAAAATCGATAAAAACGGACAAAAACCGAAATTATAATACAATTGTCCGCGTCTGTGTGTGCACACAAATCAATCCAAAACAGTAAAAAACGCACACAGACGCGAGATAAACTAATAATTCGACAATTGTCCGCGTCTGTTACATAAAAATTCCAGCAAAAACAGAAATCTCGAACAATCCAAAAATCGATAAAAACGGACAAAAACCGAAATTATAATACAATTGTCCGCGTCTGTGTGTGCACACAAATCAAATCCAAAAAAAGTAAAAAGCGCACACAGACGCGAGAATCGATAATTAACCAACTATAGTATAATTTTATCGATTTTTTTTAGATTATAGAAACTTTTAACTTTCGGAATTAGGTGTAGAGTTCACCTGCTCATTGATTTTCAGCCACTGTGTGCATTACCAATATGGTTGTTGCTATGGGTACACAGGTGGTGTAAAGTAAAATAATCATGAAAGCGTTTAGGAAAAAGTCGATTCCAAATTCATAAGTAACGCTAGAATATTTAAATGACATACCCCCTAAGCGCCAACAAAGTAATTCTATGTTCCTACTTCTTTCTTCACCTACAATTTGTTTAAAGCTTATGTGGTTTGACTCTTAAAAACGTTTAAATTTTACATTTATTGGTACGGCAACCATAGAATGACATAAAATTCAAATTATTAATTTGCTTCGCTGAATGAACTATTTTTTCTGTGACCAATTTGTATTTGATTGTTTATGTTTACAGTCAAAATTTCTAGCCTATGGTAAAGAATTTGATTGTGCAAAATTAATATATTAAAAAGCAGATAAAAGAAATTTTAAATAAAAGGAAATGAATGGTAAAAAGGAAAAAAAATACCATTAATTTATTTGGTAATTTATCCATTTATTTAATTTTTCAATTAATTCAAGTCTTGGAGAAAAATATTTTTACTAAGAAAAGAAATGGAATTTAGAATGAAAATAATTAAATCTATTTGTTTTTATGTGAAAATTTTAAATTAATTTTCGTCATTATTTGTGCCTTCTGATTGGGAAAAATTGAAATGTTCCATAAACAATGAAAAAATTCAAATTTTGAGAGATGAATTTCAAGTGGAATTTTAATTTAGTTATTATTTTTGATAATCTGCCATAGTCAAACCGGAAATGTCTCTGACACAACCATTGTAATTTTTCCATAAATGAAAACTTAATTATTTTTCTATTTGCTTTGCTATTTTAGATTTTTTTAGTTTTCTATTTGCAATAAATACGTAAATTGTTGATGATTTTCAATATTAAATTCTAATAATAATAATAATAATAATAATAATAATAATAATAATAATAATAATAATAATAATAATAATAATAATAATAATAATAATAATAATAATAATAATAATAATAATAATAATAATAATAATAATAAAATAATAATAATAATAATAATAATAATAATAATAATAATAATAATAATAATAATAATAATAATAATAATAATAATAATAATAATAATAATAATAATAATAATAATAATAATAATAATAATAATAATAAATAATTATGAAAATTAAAACTTTAAATTTTTCCATAAAATTTTATTTATTGTTAATATTTTTCTGTTTATATGGTGTGAAATATTGTATAAAATATAAAATATTGTATAAAATATTGTGAAATATATATTCATCACTCTTATGTATACAATCTTTATATATTAAAAAGCGCAACTCAAATATACGCCTTACGATATATTTCGAAAGTTTCCCTGTAATCATAAGGTAGGATAAAAAAACTATAAATATTATAGATTTAATAAACAAATTACACAATTTTTATTAATACTAAATTATTTTTTTTAATTTTAATAATCAATTTTTTTTTCAATTTTAAAAATTTTCAAGAAATATATTTAAGAAAACTTTTAAATATTTTACTATAATTATGATTTATTATAGTTTTATAAATTAAATTAACAAACAATCCATAAAGTTAAGAACGTTTATAAATAAAATATTATTTAAATTAATTTATATACATTGGAAAGCAACAACAACAGACTGCATACTCTGAATATAACATCCAAACAATTTAAAAACATTCAAAATACAAGTGTTTCCAGCATTTTGTTCACTAATTTTTTAATCCAGTGACCAATTTATATATGCAAAGCTTCACAAATCACTCGTTCTAAAATTATATTTTTGAAAATACACCATTGAATTTAATTAAAATAATCTCGTTCAGCAAAATTAACTTTTCAACATAATTCGTTGGATTGGTGGATAATCCTTTTTATGTCTTCGTAAAAATAATTAATTAAAAATTATTAATCAAATTTCAATCTTGATCGAGGATAATAATCGACAATGTCTCTTGTGGTATTCAATTTCACAAATGGTTCCATAAAAATAAGATGAGAAGAAAAATATATAAAATTTCAGAAGAACAAAAAAATGTTTCAAGAATGCCAGATTAAATGAATTTTCGGAAAAGTGTTAATTTCAAATCCAGTTGTTCCGAGAAATCTCCCGGCTCAAATTTCCCCTTCTGCATTAATGAATATATATATATATATATGAGATTTAAATCGTTTATGAAATAGAAAAAAAATAATTTTTTATACTCATTAAAACATGAAATTTTTTTTCTAATGAAGTTTTATCAATAATTAAAAAGTGACTTTTACTGATCAAATAGATTGGCTTTCTATTGGCATTTGCTAATGAAGAATATTAATTTCCAAAATAACAAGATAGATGGAAAATCATTTCTCTTTAAAGTTTCTGATAATGAAAGATGGAAATTTTTTTTTGATTTTTTTTACGGTCTTTAATTTAATCTTGAAAATGAATCATGAAAGATTTGGAGAAGTTCAAACTTAAGAATAAATTTTTGTCCAAATGGATATTAGGATAAAATTTTTAATATTTTCAAAGTCTTAGTCAATTTGTTTTTGTTTTAATCTCAGAATAAATTTTTTTTGATTTTACTAAACAAATAAAATTTTGATATTAAAATTTCTCAGAAAAACAATAGATTTAAAAGAATCAAATATATATATTGGAAATAAGGCTTTATGTTGACTTGTCTTCTGTTATTTTTATACTTTGAAAATTACTTTATAAAATATATATATATATATATATATATATATATATCCCCCAACAATAATTATTTAATGTAATAATGATCAAATTCACTTGAAAAAGGCAGTGCCGAAAATTTCGTGAGTATCAACAAACATCGATATATTACTGATTTATAGTCTTCAAACTCTCTTTTTAATTCAATGGATAAAATAATCAGTGGTGAAATTGGAAGAAATAAAAGTTTATATATACATATATATATAATGGTGGTCAGCGGTACAAGCAAAATTAGTTTAAGAGGATAGCAATAAAAAAACTTTTTAGTGTTCAGTATTTTTATTTGCTTGTAAATGGAATTCTTGGTCAAATTCTAAATCATTTCCAAATCGGGAAACCTCACCGTCTAAATATCATTTTTATTAGCATAAAAATATTTTTAAATAAAAAAAATTTTTCTCAAAAAAAAATTGAAAAATCTTTGTTAAATTTGCCGGTTCAAAATTTTCTTTCGTTGAAATATGAGTTTTCATTTTCTCTGAAACATGATTCTTTTTTAATTAAACCTCCAGATTATATCATTTACCGGAATCCGTTATAGAAATTCTGTAGGAAAATTCAGAAAATACAAGTGCATACATCGACCTGTTGAATAAATATTTAATTTAAAATCCGTTAGAAAGTATACAAAAAAATTTTGAAATTTATTTTTCACTAAATGTTTTCAGCAAATTAAACAATGCATAGGAAATATGAAATAAATTGGCATGTTCCTATGTTTCGTGTAACTTGTCTATTTTTATTTTTCTAAAATATATTTTTCGTTATTTATAACAATAGATAAAGAAATTCTGAAAAATAACTCCATCAAACAGACATTTCTGTTAGACTTTTCTTTGATTGTATAGAAAATACACCAAAATGTAATAAACTGAAAATTATGCCTTAATTTGTAAATTTGGTGGGTATTGTTCTGACAACATGCCACTAATAAGTCTGTGTGCATCATTGAGAAATGTACACATTTTATACAGTTGCTTTGCAAATTAAATAATGAAAAAAATGTTTAAATGAGACTTGAAACATGGATTCGAGGGAATATTAATGTTTTACTCCTACTTTATAAGTTTACTTGAAGTAAGTATTTAGATTTAATTACATTAAAGGTTCATTTTCAAACTATTTGATTTACCCTGTTTCCTATTAGGCAAAAATTTAGTTAAATAAATTAAATTGTTTTAATGAATTTTTAATATGTAATCTAATGTAAAAGTTTTAGAAGAAATGATTTGTGAAATTTAATAAATTATGCATCATTTGACAGAAAGTCGATTCTCAGATAATATTGGAATAAAAATGACATGTCGATTAATTACTTAATAATTGAATGCAATATTAGTTGTAATAATCTTAGTAACACTCATCAATTAATTCACAAAATATTTATAAAAAAATCAAAACAATACAATGCATAATTGAAACAAATCTCCACAAGGTTTTTGTTTAACGTATAAGCATTTAATCATTTATTTAGTTGTTATTTAATTACATTCCCACATGCATAATTAAAATAAATAATTAAATTAATTGAATTCCAAAAAGGATTTCAAATTACCAAAGCCATCATAAATAATTCACTTTTTAATTTATTCAATTTTTTGTTTAAAATTTGTTGTTCAAAAAAAAGTTTTGTCGGAAAATCCAGGAAATAAATGCATTAAAACGTTACTGTAATAATAATAAAAAAATAAAAATTTTCGTATTTTCCGAAGTCGGCACGTCTGATTTATTAATGGCCGTTAACGATTTGCATGATTTATGCATATAATAACAGAGGGAAACGTTTATCACTGGGATTGATAATTGCGAATGAGTTCCAGTTGGATGATTTTGGACCGATATTCCGTTATTACAATAAATAATTGGTCGAGCAATTTTTGTTCTCCCACCGAATTTTTGATGATATTGATTGATTTTCTAATTCAATCGTTTTCAGACATTCGAGGAATTTTTTTTAGAATTCCTAATTGAAATTGATTTAATTATTAGATTGTTATAAACGCAAAATTGTCGATTTATTGGTGAAAATTTTATTTTTGAAAATTTCTATCAGTTGAGCATGAATTTGTCAATTTTCCTCATTTCAATTTGTGAGATGATAAATTCATTAAACTTTTTTCACTTTTCTTTGCTGGCACAGTTCTTTTCTAGATTTGGACTATTGGAGCTTTTTTAATTTTGACTTTACACATTTTTTATTTAATCCCTAAAACATAACGATATTGAAATTTTATTTACAACAAAAGTTCACAGAAATTTTTACACACAAAAGTATAAGATTCTCGATAGTCGATTTTCAGTTCTTATAATTATGTACCGTATATACTCGTGTATAAGTCGAGAAATTTACGTCAACTTTTCAAGTCAAAATAGCCACTATACGCGAGTCAAAAAACGTACAAATTAATTTTTAATGAAATCATTAAACCTTTTTTTATTTTTGTTACTTCAATTTAGGACTTAAAAACCTCTTAAAATTTACTCGGCTTATACGCGAGTATATACGGTATATATTTTAATAGAGATTACTTTTGTTTTAATTTGTTCGTTTCTTGATATATCAAGCTTTTCCTCACTTTTTCTTGACCTTTTGTAGTAATTTCAAGCACAATATTTAGTGTTTTAGTCAAAAAATATCTATTGTGAATAAAATTAATTAACACTTTTATATGATTGAAGTGTACGCTAATTATCTCGGTTAAATATCCTTTTCCGTGGCCTTTTTATAATTTATAATTCCAATTGATCTCATACTTGTCAGAAAATGAATTACACATTTCTTTTCGGATCCAATAATTTTATTAAGAAAGTTTCAAATATCTCACATTTCCATTAATAATTGAAAAGTTTTAACAAAATTTTAAAATCAAAAATATTTTTTTACACATACAATCCTTATTGTGCCAATAATATTAACAAATCATTTCAGTCGACCAAATTCCGGAATTCGATTAGAAATATGCTGATAACACTTGTGTTTTGAATGTTTTTAAATTGTTTTGGTATTAAATTGAAAGTATGTGTATTGTTGTTCTTTTCAAATACATTGAATGATTAAATTATTAAGTTAAATACCTTTGTTTTTAAAAATGTTTTAAATTTATATTTTTGTTTGTTAAAATTAAAATTATAATAAAATATATTAAAAAATTCTTAAAATATTTCTTGAAAATAGTTTTAATTTAAAAAGGAAAGAAAATAAATATTTAAATTAAATTACAAAATAAAAACATAATTAAAAATTGGGTAAATTGTTTAATAAATATATAATATTTGTAGAGTTTTCTATGCAACCAGATGATGACAAGAAAACTGTCAAAATATAACGTGAAATATATATTTAAGGGGCTATTTTTAATAATGTTTAATTAATTTTCTCAATATTAATTAAATTTTATGTGCTGATCACACTTTTATCGTTATTTATAAAACTTATTAATTTAAGTAGAATTTATAAATATTTACAATTTAAATTATATATCAGTTAAATTGAATAAAAATCAAATTAAGTATAAAAAATTAAATATATATTTGTTTATATAAACTGATTTCCAATTTTTTCCTTTTTCATATTATATTCCAATATGTCTAACGGAGCATCAGAAGTTGCCTCTGAAGTCAAAGAAATTTAACAAGTCCTGAAATCAAAGTTGCTTCTCAGGCCAGACGGCCACAAGTGTTAAAGAAGAAGATTTTGTTAATAGCTTTTACAATGTAAATTCGTTATTGTTACATTTTGCATATCTTTTTAAAATAACCAAATTTTGTTTTAATCTTAATGTCTTCATATTGATAATATAACATTCAGTTCATAAATTGGAGTGACTTTTCTTTCAAAATTAAAATATGGCAAAAAAACACTTTGAAATTCTTGTGAAATTTGTGTAGAAAAGTAGTTGACATGAAAATATACTCGCAATATTAATAAGAAAACAAAACGCATTAAGTCTAAAATATAAAAATTTTCGAAAAAATAAAAATTACGATTGTTTAAGAGCTTATTCAGAAATGTTTGTTTTCGCCTTTTGTTAGCAATCAAAACATTATAATTCGAGTCTGGTGATTGTGATGCAACGGAAAGTAAAGATGACATCTTCCTTCCGTCGATTTGAATCTACTAACGATTAATTTGACGATATTTTCTTTAATTTTGGTGAAAATTTCGATTTTTCTCCATAGTTCAATAGGCTGGATTTTCTTTTCGCTTTGTAGTGAGTAATATCTGATCATAAAGCGTTCCTTTACAAAATTTTATATTAAAAGTATTTTGTCAAATTATACAATGTGAAGCATGAAAAGATCTTTTAAAGAATATCCTCACTACACTTTGAATATTTTCGATAATCGGTGCGAGTAAATCTTTGAAATTGTATTAGATCTTTTTGTATTGCAAATTTATTGAACACAAATTTGGGTTGCTTACTAATTAACAGTAGACTTATTTCTGCTTAGAAATATGACTTTTTATTAACGTAGTTTAGCACTCATTTTTATGGAAAAACGCAATAGTTTTCTAATTGAAGATTGAACGATTTTTATTTTAGCTGTTCACATTTTAAAGCGTATTATTTTCTTAGAAATTATTTCAAAATTAGAGTTTTAAAATAAAAAAAATCTACTAATAGACCTGTACGTGGAACTTTCAATTTTTGGGCTAGAACCCAGGTAAAGATAAAGTAGGTCAAGTTCTAGGGCGCATATAATAAATTAATGCACAAAAAGTAACAGAGGTTTAAAATAATTTTTTTAAAAAGATCGAAAAATCGCCAAGATCGCCGAAAAAAATGGATCACAATCCAACATGGCGATGGAGAAGACAAAATGTCGAAAAATTTATTAAAAATTAATTAAGAAATTACGCAAAAAATTCTAGAAAATAGAAAGACCCAATCATGGAGGAAAACATAATAAAGAGAAATGATTGGTTTTAAAAATCTCAAATGTGGGGGCGGACCAACAACCATTGGCCAGACAACACACTAACACGAAAAACAGTATATAAGCTTGGAACTCGAACCAACAACAAATTCTAATAATCAGATCCTGGGAAGAGTTCAGACTGCAAAAGTTCCAGTCGTTGATGTTCGACCAAATGACTCCTCAGCACAGACTAAACCTACGATCGGGAGAAATTCCGTTCGTAGGTCGTAGGTCTCTGAAGAAGGACGCTTCGAATAACTTGGAAGGCTTTAAAGAGTCTACCAGGTTGTCTAGGTGACCAACGTAATTTTAAATTATTGCGACCAATGCTGACGACTCACGAGTTACGGGAAGTGTCTTGCTAGTATAAGTGTCACTTATAAAAATTCAATTCAGACTGCAGTAGTAGTTGAGATATTCCACACTAAGATAATATTGAGGTGTTACTCAACAAGGCATGTATGGTTAAATTTTCCCATCATATATTCATATCCCTGACGTAATATAAACTAGTTTATGAAAAAAATGAAGATATAGTTAGCGTAGTAAATTATTAATATTTCTACTAGTCCACTTCAAAATTCTATAAGTAGGCTATACAATAACTACTTTAAACCGCCCAAAAATGAAAGCGATATTTTTCACCAAAGCAGAAATTTCTCCCCGAGGTTCCGTGTCATTATCGAAACTCCACTCAATACAAAGAACAGTGTTCCGCGGATAACACACGACAGACAGTTATTCATTGACACTCTACAATTACTAATCCAATGAGAAGAAGCAAAATGCATTGGCAGATGTTTTTGTCTGTTGCGTAAACAAGACCGTAAAGGAAATTTTCTCTTAACTACACCAGAAACCACTTAGATACGTTTCCTATGTAAGAAAAAAATCAATAATTTTACATTATAGAAACATACATACTTACTTTGATTTCACGCTGATGTTCTCATTGATAGTGAAATCACTTTCGAAATCTAAAAAGTGGTAGAAAATTAAATACTGCACACAACCACAACACATACACCTAAATCCACAATATAAGAGTTTCTATAATCTTAAAAAAATTATATTATAGCAACACACAAACTTACCTGTGTGCAAAAATTTAATGTTCCGAATGTTAAAAGTTTTATTATAGGAATTGAGAAAGTGACAGAAAAATAATTTTACATACAAACACAGCACACATAATATAAAATACACACAAATTTAATATAGCTTTTTTTGTTCCGAAAGTAGAGAGTCATTAACATACTGTTAACATATCATTAATTTAAAATTATTAAAATTCATGGCTGAAAAAAATTTGGATTTTGAATCTGACAACTCAACTTTGAGTTTTTGAGAAATGGACGACAAAACATCGTAAGATCTATTTATAAAATATTTTTGAAGTTAATATTTGTTTAGATTTTCAGATATTTCTTTGGAGACATTTCCATTTTGCGA
Organism: Schmidtea polychroa; assembly: GCA_959609185.1. Classification (NCBI taxonomy): domain Eukaryota; kingdom Metazoa; phylum Platyhelminthes; order Tricladida; family Dugesiidae; genus Schmidtea; species Schmidtea polychroa. Next base: position 26,143 of record CAUHTR010000377.1, on the reverse strand, counting down.
AGGTGAAGATCTGACAATGTAAGAATTTTTTTATTTAATTACAAATAATTAAAATATTTTACAGCATATCAGATATTTCTAGTCAAACGCCTTTGTGTGAAGATATTCAACAAGTTCCATCGACATCTTTGGAATTGAAGAAAAAAATTCGAAAATCGTAAATTTTAATAACTAAAAAAAATAATATTTTCAAAGAATTTCAGAAAATGACAAAATCCGTCTCATCAATGCATATGAAAATGGAGAAAATTATAAAGATTTTGGAAGATTACTGGGAATCTCCAAAGAATCGATTGGAACCATTATTTCTTAAAAAAATAAATGTTTTTGGTGATTATTTTATTTCTTTTTAGTTAAAAATATATATAACTTACATTTTATTGAAATAATTCCAAATTCATAGCATATCATAAAATACCTAAAAAAGCACCTGAAATTTAATTATCAATATATTATAAATATATTATAAATGCTGATTACAAGTAATATTTAAGAGCTTGAATAATGATCTCATAATTATATGAAATCAAAATTCAAGCCTTAAAATATACTTAAATTTAAAAAACTTACTTCTAAAACCATAAATAAAATTGAATTGAGAATGAAAAAATGAAATAAACATTCTCATAAATGGTGAGTCATCGATAGATGAACACACCAACATGTATTATAGAGACTTTTAACATGTGGAAACGGGTGTACTGAAAACCACATACAAACTTTCGATATATAGAAATGCGCCGCTGAGATGCGTTTCTATAATAACAATTTTGAGGAAATAAAGATCACTGAAAATGTTTTTAAATGTATTTTTAAAGAAACTACATTAAATTGTCATGAGAATGACGAAATATCATCGTAAGAATTATTTTTGAGTAAAGATTAAGTTAAATATTCTTTAGAATTTCTGATATTTGTTTTAGAAAAATACATTTTTGGCTATTGATTTAATTATTTTTAAAAATATATCTGATTTACATTATATAGAAATAATTCCAAAGTCATTATAAAATAAATTTCATAAAATTCGTAAGACTTGAAAATCAATTAAAAATAATTTATAATACAAATGTTGACTAAAAGTAATATTTAAGAACTTGAATAATGGATCCATTTGAATGAATTCTTAAAATTTTCTTAAAATTAAACATCTTACCTGAAAGCCATTTCTAAAATAGCTAAAATAAATTTCCAGAAAAAATTTAATTAATAATAATTCAAGGAAATTCCGATGGATTTTCTGAGAATCTATATTATAACCAGTAAATTTAACAGCGCCATTTGAACAGGGTTTTTTAGTCATATCATCGGGATAGAATGCAAGCTACTCGTGTTTGCTAAACTCCATTGGAGGTACTGCGGGAAAATATAAGTAAATTGTGCAAGAATGACTGCCATTTTATTTTGTAAATTTTATATATACTAATTTAGTGTCAGGACCATCCATAAGAATAAAATTAAGCTAATCCAAATGCTACGAGATCAATCCCCATGAGAGGGAAAAACTCATATGACAGTTAGAGCAAATTCAAGCAGAGTTAGACAAAAACCAAGATACTTTGTTTACGCCACTACAAATCGAGCCCAACGATTGTTGATAAACGAACAAAGCAAAGTTTTGATGATTGTCTATAACAAAACAGGAATAAAGAGGAGGATCTCAAATCTAAACCTGGCCGAAATGTGTAATCTCATTTCAGTCAAGCAAATCCCTGACATCTCAAACAGGACAGAGATTACACGTTAAACGCCTAGCTCAACTACCTCAGAAGTCAAAACCGAACAAGGAATAGCGTTTACGCCTAATATGGATACTAGAACTGGTGGGCATAGATCAATGGTATCCAGACTTTTTATAGGTGTCTTTGCCGTAAATAAATGTGTTGGGCGCTTAAGGGTGTGTCAAAACGGTGGATGTCAGGGACGGTTATAGATGCTCAGGCAGACTCCTTCCTAAACGCCCGTGATGATTATGGTCTTTAAACCAACTGTGTACCCATGGCAACAGCCATGTTGGTGCTGTACACACTGGCTGGGAATTCATGAGCAGGTGAGCCCCTACGTTAGGACTACTCCCCATGACATTCGCCTTTAGGGTCCTGGAATGCCGATAGAAGGTCTTACATCCACATTTACTATACACTTTACCATACCGGCTAAACCTCTGGTTCAATTGAGGTTGTTCCCAATCGCTTTATCGATCAATTCTACTATACCGATCGACCAAAATCATACATTTTCAAAAATAAGTCACAGAAAAAACAACATCAATTTGTATTAAGACTTAAAACCATGAAATTTCACAAGACAGTCAAGTTACATTAATGCGTCGGAGAGTAAATTTAAGAAATGCACACATTCATTGAATTGTCTGAAAATCACACAAGTACCACATATGTCTAAATGTCAGAGTAGTAGACAAGGCTAGATAGTTACGAACTGGAAATCACCTCACTGGCGGATCAAAACCCTGAGAACATGATAAGATTGGTCATAAATCTCCAAATTAGTCTCCTATTTGGTGATTATAATTCGCTATTCATGGCTTCTCTTAATAGGTTGTCGATGTCAACCTCCAGTTTGGATCAGCAACCCAAGGTGTGCATGTTGCTGGTTTGATCCTATACTGGGGAGGATCGGTGGTAACTTGGCTGGACTCTGATCTAACCTTGGCAGTGTCTGGAACTGCAAACAACGCTGCTTTGACAGCGAGTATTTCGTCTGGTTTCGGTTTTGAGCGCTGCGCATGCGTGAGACGTTTTCGTTTCTTATGAGTGATCGGAATCGACATCGGTGGCAGGACCGTAGGAGTCGATGGAGAAAGGCTGGAACCGACGCCTTGACTGGAATTGCACTGGTTCCGATATAGACGACATCGGAGTCGGCGACGGCAAAAGTTCGGCCCGTGATTGCGACAAGAAGACTTTGAGTAGTCTAAAATCATCGACCCAATGATGAGCCGGAAAATTATTGTCCCTGTCAGAAATTGGGTACTCGGAGACTCGTTTGCGCAGTTCAGATTCGGAATATACACGATGCAACGCTTCAGACTGGGCTTTGATGGTGAGTCGCTGACTGCAGTTTTCTTCTGATAAACTGTCGCAACAATGCTCCAGTCGCAAGATCTTCCGATTGTTGTCCTTCATCTGGGCCGGGGCGAACCACGTCCCTTCCATCATTTCAATGCGCTTCTTTGGGTGTTCGATCTCTGTATGTAACTGCTTCATTGATGCGTTCTAATCCTTGCAGGAGAAGCACGGTTTTGGACCAGATTTAGGTAAATTCGGTTCTGACATTCTCTGTAAAGGGAAGGTTTTTAAGAGATATGGACGTTCATTAGGTATATAATTCGTCGACCCTATAGTATCAAATAGTTTACGGTATTCTATTCAGAAACTTATCGCTTCCTTACACTCACCCTGATCTCTCTGTTGGTTTGACTTTATCTTGGCGACTTGTCACTCATCATTCCCTCTCGACCTATTACCCCTCACTACTCCTCTTCTGACGCTACCTCACTTCATAGCACACAAAATCATCGTGGCTGGAAAGAAATTTGATCGGTGGATGACGGGAACAATTCAGTTTACTCATACCAGTATAACTGATTTTATAAGTAGATTATATATGTAGTTGCAATGAAAAGTAATTAATTTTGTAAATGAATAATGCCAGAAGGAATAATGACAATCTAACTGAATTTATGAGGGCGCTGGGCATGAAGTTACAACGAAATTATAAACGATTTCACCACAACAATAGGAATAAAGCTATCTCGAAACTGTGAATGATGTTATGATTAAACCTGAAACGACTTCATAGCATATCAAGAGACTCAAATTCATTAGCACTATTTGATATGATAGTTGGTCAAGTTCCACATGGCGGGTTTACTCTATTTCATGTGTCATTGGTGCCTCATAAGGTCGTTTTTGTGTTTCAAGAAATAAATTGTTCATTTGCAGGTTCTAGGATAATTTGATTACGTCGTTATTATTTTCATACACTCGGAAAGTAGGACTACTTAACCCGATAATTTATCCAAAGTTTGTTTATGATTAATTTATTAAATCTGACCCAATTCTTGTTTACGACCTCAGAAGTGAGGGCTGTGATAGCGACCGATACTAGTAGTGGATCTTAATGTAAACAGGATGGATTTTTTTGCTGCATTGTTTATATAGTGGCGCCTGATTGACACTTCCGGTCACTCGATTTATGAATTACAAGAACTACGACACCCATGTCTTGTTCAACCAAGTAACATGTAATGAAGACTGGATTCAGCAGTACTGGTTTATTCGAACGGTGAACTTCGTGCGCTAATTTATTTATTGAAGAAAATGTGTACTTACGGTGTTCTACATTCTCTGTGATTTATCTTGAAGTTTCAGCAGTTTCTCTTGGCGTGATGTGGATATATTGTTCGCAGGTTCTGTGGATCGTCCAAAATTGTACGCGGGAATCGCAAGATATTTTAGAAATTATCATTTATGTCTTGGATTCCCTAAAGAAGTAAATTCATGATGTCTATCCTAGAAAATGCCTATTTATTCAAGCGTCTATATCCAAGCTATCTCTGTACTACGAAATTTTCTATGTAATGTTTCAAATCCTATTGGGATTTCAAATGACATGTTTCGATTCACCCTGTGTCTCGACCAAACCTGCTCCGGCTATTTCTAATCATATTCGTTCAATTCATTTGTCTCACTCAGCCCTTCCTACTCAGATGTTCATTTCCAACACTGATGTGCCAAACTGGCAAGACATCCGCTGTCCATCAGAATGAGTGCCAACAGTGCACGAACGTCCATTCAATCTGGTCCCATCCATATTCATGATAGAAGCATAAAATGTTAAACTGTATAATAAAGTTCAAAATCATTGTTAGTTCTAATTATTAAATGGTTATGTATTTGAGAGGAGAAAAGAGAAAAACCATTACTGATTTAAATGTTTAATCATTAAAGTAAATTATGATTACAGATTACTACTACAATACATTCCAAAATAAACATAAATAAAATTTACATTCGATGTCCGTAGAGAATGATCGCTTTGAAGAAATTTGAAAATTCTCGAATTAGGTTGATGGGATTCTCAAGCTAAGTTACCTATTAGAGTGAAAAGTTAACATTGGGGGAATCAACCAAATCCATTAGTATATATACTAATTTTCCTTACTGTCTTGTCCAATCAGGATTAAGTAGTTGTGCAATTTGCACTTTTTTCTATTTTAATTGTTTTTTTAACGTTTTCATTTTAATTTATTTTGTTTTGTTGAGGTTTGAAAATAAATTATTAAATTATATAGTTCAGATTAAAAAGAAAGCCGAAATTGAATGGCGGTCAAGCAGAGAAGCAATGGCAAAGAAAGATATGATAAAAACAGAATTATAAAAGGGTACAATCAGACATAAAATGGAAAAATGCGCAAACCTGAGGAAGTGGAATAAAGTGAAAAGTAATCGAAATTAAAGCTGGAAAACGGGAGAGGGGTAGATTAGGGGATGGTGAAGAAGACAGTGGGCAAGAAATTGTTAGAAAATGTGTAGGAAGGATCGTAAAACAGACAAATGTGGAAAAACGTAAAATATTAATTAATTGATTAATTGGCTAATGGGAAACCCGAGCTAATGGAAAGCCCGAACCAATGGAGAACCCGAGTGATGAAGAAAACCCGAGCACGGCAATTTGGAAGGGTAAACAAACGAGGAATTCAGAGGGCAATTATCCAAACAATCGGATAAACGAGGGTAAACAAAAGAAGGGGAATTACGAAGAGGGTCAACAAAAATAGTCAATTAGTGAATGATAACTAAAGAAGTCAAAACCAATTAGGTCTAAAATGGGGCAATTACAACGATTATGGGAGTATATAAGGAAACTCAAAATTCACATAATCGGCAATAGCCTTAGGTAGGGATACGAAGAAACAGACGATAGGAGTTCGAGGAATAAAATAAAAGGAAAAAGGAATTATAAGAGGAATTTAGGAGTCAGAACGGAATATTAAAAGAGTTCGGATCAGAGAGAGGAATCAAACAAAAGGTGAAACTTATTTTTTTAAATCGTACAAGGCCGAGACCTTCCAAATCGGAGTTCGATTTGAAATTGTGTGAGAATTGTGAGAATAGTGTGATTAATTGTTGAGAGTTGTGAATTGTTATAAAACAAATATACGTTGGGAGTTTGTGTTTATTGATTTTGGAACACGTGGAGTCAGAGTAACCAACGGTTGATTTTGATATCATAAAACCCAACAGTTTTATTTTTCTTATTTAATTATTAATAATGTTTTCTTACTTTATTTTTCTCTGCTTAATCCTGACGGCCATCTTTTTTGTATCTTTTCCAATTTTTTAAATCTAAAAACAATTTATTTTCGCTATTTTTCACCTAATTATTATTTTTCATTTAATTATTATTTTCAATCTAACTATTATTTATTCATTTGTATTTATTTATTTTTAGTCCTCGTATTTTAAATTTAATCTCTTTTAATTGTCCTTGTTTTTCAAATTAGTATTGTTAATCTATTTTATTTTTAATTATTTTATATAACAGTATTTTAAATTAATTATTACTTTAAACTATTTTATTTATAATTGTCTTAAATTATCATTCTATTTTTTTTATTGATTGTTATTTCTGTTATTTTATTATTTTCAATACAGATTTTCGTTTAGTTGATTACTCCATGTTAGTGTCCTTATCTCAAACAAGAAACAAGATGCTAAGTCTGAATAAGATAAAAAAACTGATTGTCGAAGCTTTTATTGTTCCTGGCCCAACAAATGTATGAATTCGTGCGAACTTTGTTCTATTTTTTTTGAGTTTTGTTCACTTTATGAAAAAAATAAATACAAAAATAAATAATTCTTAAGCGTGAGTGCATAAAAAGATTAAGGTTAACGCCGCAGAATCAACGCAGAAGGTCCTGAGGTTAGAGTATTGTCGCGATAACCTCCTGGAAGGAAGCCGAGCACAACGTATACGGGAGCAATCTCAGGCTCTGTATTAAGTGTACGTTAAGAACAAGTTTGAAGCTCGGATCAAGGGGTTGTCCTCAGCCGAAAAAACGATTCTATTTCCTGCCCATCATCTGACTGAAGACATAATTGCCACGTTGACCTCAGCTTGTGTATGATGTTCCCTGCTGGTACCCGAGCTGGTCAGACCTATATCTCCAGTTGTCGGGACTTGCAGCAATCCTATCGTCATCGAGTCGCATGCCTCAGTCTATATGTATACTTTTTTTCTTTTAATTAATTTTTTCTACACAATCATTTATTCATTCTCATATGGTATAACCGTAATACAAGAATGATCGAGATAAGATGTCATTTATTGCAACAAACTTAATGATTCATTGATAATAGTGTATTTATACGCGTATTGCTTAAAATGTAAGATAAGGATACTAACTTTAGCATCTCTATTAAACGAGAATTAAGCAGTGTGCCTAAATTACACCTTCTCCAAATTCAGTATCTTTCGTTAATAATAAAGTGCCTTCTGCCAGAAAGAAAATATATTATAGTCTGATTTTTTTATAGCCGATTATATACAAAATTCATCAGGAATTGTCCAATCTGTCACCCAGTTAACAGGGACTGTGTTTTTGCCTACGCGTTGTACATTACAAACAGTAAATAGGATAAAATCTCACATTTTTCATTGTCTCCTAAGGTCCTTAATTCTACTCAGATGAACGAAAAATCCCATTTAAATACAACACGATACATTCACAACACATACATAATGAACATATACACAAATCAGACATATCAGCTACGTATTGACTATGTTTTACAAAGCTATCAAGAGTGGTTTGTCTCAAGTTATTGTATACATGTTGAGTAAGAGAACTTTGTAAGACTCGTAAATAGTTAAAATCGTCCAAAGAAGACGGATGTTTTAAAAGACAAAGATGGATTTGATGTAACATGTGCAAAGCTTCTGTGGGTGTAGGAGTGTGTGTATCGGTGTCACAAGAGCTTTCATCATCGGAATGGTCACTTTCAGTATCAGTAATATCAATATTTCCGATTCGCTTGCATTTCTGCACAGATGTCTTCGTCGATGAAAGTGTACTCTTGAAAGGAAATATCGGACAATGAGAACTGCAATCGCATGCGATCAAAGATGTTTCCAATGTCGTTATCCACAAAGAAATGAAGTGATGGGATAACTGCTGATGAGGAGGCCTTACCTCTTAATCCAGCTGTATTGAAACAATTAACAATGGTCTCTTTGTTACAATGTTCCACACATTTTTTAGCAAGTACAAAGCAATCATGAAATTGGGCTGGAATGGAAGTTTGGCGTCGTGGAAAATTATCATTCCTTCATTAGCTGCTTACGATAGTGTGTCTTGAGTGACCAGATGACACCACAATCCATAAGCTGTGTCGTAGATGTTGTGTTGGAAGGAAGGAACACCAACGTGACTGATCGGAGAGATTGGATGTTAGAATGGGCTGGACAGTTGTCACCAGCTTGACAATTTTTCTGTTTACAGCAGTCATTTGACGATTCATTTTCCTGATGTGTTCTTCAAAGATTGCAGAGTTCATCCATGCTTTGGAATGACTGGCTGAATTCCAAATTCCTCAGCTATGTCACCTAACTTTCGTTTTAAACTTGCAGCTTTCTATTGATTATCATCAAAAGCTTGAAGGATTTTACCTTTGTGACAATTGTTAAGAATATGCGCTTACTAGCCATGATGGATATGAAATGAATCTAACATTATGTACACTCATTTCAGCCATTATGCACTTCCTCACCAATAATACAACATGTGTGTATTATGTGTGTGAGCATGTTGACATCAGAGTGGCATAGTAAAAACTAAAGGCTTTCCTTATTCGCTATTCACCCTCTTCATTCCTTGCTTTTATACACTCTCACATCCTCTCATTGACATACTAGTGTGAGTGTGGATACATTGCTACAGCTCCACAGCCAACTACCCCTTATTTACCCAAGCGACATTCTACACACTTCTTGGTTATGCAATGTAGCTTGTAACACTATAGATCAGGGGTGTGCAAGTATGAGGTCCTCGAGAGCCAAATACAGGTTTTCCCTGTATTACAAAGAGCCCCAACATATTTTCATCAAAGAGCCGCACTTGCCAAACCCTGTTATAGATTATCGATGCCGTCTTGTCTCCACATAAATTCAACATAAAAATAAATATAAAAATACAAAAACACCAGGAATATTGTATACGAATTTGGGAATAAATTCCTCAATTGTTATTATTAATAACATATAATGCAATGAGATACGAGTACTTATTGAATATAAGGAACCCTTTCGTGAGCCTTTCTATATAGTGGCACGGATTATATTATTTATTAAAATTATTGAAATCACACCTTCCAGTCAAAACTGCCCCAAAACCCACCCAAGATAATCATTTCAACTCAAACTTTTCAATTTCTCGTCCACGATCCCCATGTTTTTCTCCATGATCTTGAAATTGTTCTCCAAGTTATTCTGCATCTAAAACAACAAATATATGAAAGAAAATCATTTCCATAGAATGAATGAAAACACCGATTTATTGCATACATTTTTTAATGCCATTTGACTGGTTTGTTGCTTAAAACGCATTTGCTGATGTTTCATATCAAGATGAGCAACGCACTGACCCAATTTCACGCCTGAAAGAAAGATATTATTAAATAACATTTCGTTTCAATCGACAGCTTCCATTATAAGAATAAGAAATGAGGCCCTAAACATTTTGCTTGGATAACATGTTTTGTAGCTATCGATAAAAAACTGCATACTGACAATAAACTTCTTTTAATAACTTTTGTAATATGCCGCACCCAAAACTGAAGCATTGATAATGTATGCCCACAATAAAAGGACAGTCTTGCTCATTGTTCTATTCTGCTCTTTTTTGATAAATCCCTTTGGACTCCCCATATTTTGAAAAGAAAAATTTTGTAAATCCATATTTATCTGTCTTACATTAAAAATATAAGCTATTATGATTGAGGGACGAATTTTTTTTCAATATAATTACTCAAAAATTTGATTATGGAACCTCCACATCTGTGGTCAACCTGTGACTAATTGTTCTCGAAAGATCAAATTACAATACGTGTCACTCAACTCGCGCGATCCGTTCTCTAGACTGGCGGGGGAATGACCCGAGCTGCTCTCGAGCAAATCACTATAAAAAGTTTCGTATACAATTTGCCCAAATTGTGTTAGGGCAAATCACACAAGGGGTTAAGAATAGGGTTGTTAAAACCGGATTTTATACGAAACCGGTAACCGTTTCTGAAAACCCGGTTTGAAACCGGTCATCGTTTTGACTATACTCTAGGGCATACTGCATAGCAAACTAGACTTTTGATCCGAGAATCGGTTTCTGGCGGATTTCTACCAGAACCCTAAGCCGCTTAATTGCTGGTCTGTATCAGGCCTATCGGCAGTCGGCACAAACGCGAGAGTGGCAGTGATAGTACTAGAAATATGGGGTGAATTCCCTGAAGGCATTAATGTATTGTTCGTAAATAGAAAGAAAACGATCATTGTTCGTTAAGCCGAGTGACGCCACTGGTGATTAAAGGTCACTCTAAAAATGTCATACGCGGAATTTGAAAGTGCGAAATCAACAATAGGTCAAATGCATAAATTCATCATGTCAATGTCAACGTCAGGTTTTTCTTGTATTTATTATTTTGTTAACCGATTTCCGGATCAAACTCGGAATGCAATAGTGTGTGCTACAAATTTGGGGAAACGGTTTCCGGTTCGTAAATACGAAAACCGGGAACCGGTTTGCGAACCGGAAACCGGTTAACCGTTGCTCGTTTAACATCCCTAGTTAAGAAGTTCCCCTAAGGGGGGTCTCTACAAAGGTGGCACTAAGGAGGAGCTCCAAGCGCTTAAGACATCCCGAGTAGCACCAAGTTAATACACTTGTCAAGAAAAATTAATGGATGTTAAAAATGAAACCGAAACTGAATGGTTGGGAATAACTTATGTATGTCACAACAGTTCGTCAGTGTCCCCAGCTGTCTATTGAAATATTTTTGATATTTTCAGATTCCTAGATTTCTTCTGAAAATAAAAGATGCCTATTCTCACATATATGTATCGGAGGCTCCTGGAAAATAACAGAAGGATATGTGAGGGGTAATGGAGTAAAGATGCTTATTTGCTGGAGGACGTCCTTAATGAATGGTACCTTAATGAATGGTGCCTTAACCACTTGCCGGACGCGCGCTCAAATATGAGTGCAAAAAATGTGTACTATTTCAGGCGAGCGCACACATGTTTGAATGGTGCCTTATTTTTTGAATTTTTGCACCATGATGAATGTTGCCTTAATGAATGGTTCCTTAATCAATGGTTTATTAATGAATGATTCCTTAATGAATGGTGCCTTAACGAATGGTGCCTTAATCAATGGTGCCTTAATCAATGGTGCCTTAATCAATGGTGCCTTAACGAATGGTGCCTTAATCAATGGTGCCTTAATCAATGGTTTATTAATGAATGATTCCTTAATGAATGGTGCCTTAACGAATGGTGCCTTAATCAATGGTGCCTTAATCAATGGTTTATTAATGAATGATTCCTTAATGAATGGTGCCTTAACGAATGGTGCCTTAATGAATGGTGCCTTAATGAATGGTGCCTTAATGAATGGTGCCTTAATGAATGGTGCCTTAACGAATGGTGCCTTAACGAATGGTGCCTTAATCAATGGTGCCTTAATGAATGGTGCCTTAACGAATGGTGCCTTAACGAATGGTGCCTTAACGAATGGTGCCTTAATCAATGGTGCCTTAATCAATGGTTTATTAATGAATGATTCCTTAATGAATGGTGCCTTAACGAATGGTGCCTTAATGAATGGTGCCTTAATGAATGGTGCCTTAACGAATGGTGCCTTAACGAATGGTGCCTTAATCAATGGTGCCTTAATGAATGGTGCCTTAACGAATGGTGCCTTAACGAATGGTTCCTTAATGAATGGTGCCTTAATCAATGGTGCCTTAATCAATGGTGCCTTAATCAATGGTGCCTTAACGAATGGTGCCTTAATCAATGGTGCCTTAATCAATGGTTTATTAATGAATGATTCCTTAATGAATGGTGCCTTAACGAATGGTGCCTTAATCAATGGTGCCTTAATCAATGGTTTATTAATGAATGATTCCTTAATGAATGGTGCCTTAATCAATGGTGCCTTAATCAATGGTGCCTTAATCAATGGTGCCTTAATCAATGGTGCCTTAACGAATGGTGCCTTAATCAATGGTGCCTTAATCAATGGTTTATTAATGAATGATTCCTTAATGAATGGTGCCTTAATGAATGGTGCCTTAACGAATGGTGCCTTAATGAATGGTGCCTTAATGAATGGTGCCTTAATGAATGGTGCCTTAATGAATGGTGCCTTAACGAATGGTGCCTTAACGAATGGTGCCTTAATCAATGGTGCCTTAATGAATGGTGCCTTAACGAATGGTGCCTTAACGAATGGTGCCTTAACGAATGGTGCCTTAATCAATGGTGCCTTAACGAATGGTGCCTTAACGAATGGTGCCTTAATCAATGGTGCCTTAATGAATGGTGCCTTAATGAATGGTGCCTTAACGAATGGTGCCTTAAAGAATGGTGCCTTAATCAATGGTGCCTTAATGAATGGTGCCTTAACGAATGGTGCCTTAACGAATGGTGCCTTAACGAATGGTGCCTTAATCAATGGTGCCTTAATCAATGGTTTATTAATGAATGATTCCTTAATGAATGGTGCCTTAACGAATGGTGCCTTAATGAATGGTGCCTTAATGAATGGTGCCTTAACGAATGGTGCCTTAACGAATGGTGCCTTAATCAATGGTGCCTTAATGAATGGTGCCTTAACGAATGGTGCCTTAACGAATGGTTCCTTAATCAATGGTGCCTTAATCAATGGTGCCTTAATCAATGGTGCCTTAATCAATGGTGCCTTAATCAATGGTGCCTTAATGAATGGTGCCTTAACGAATGGTGCCTTAATCAATGGTGCCTTAATCAATGGTGCCTTAATCAATGGTGCCTTAACGAATGGTGCCTTAATCAATGGTGCCTTAATCAATGGTTTATTAATGAATGATTCCTTAATGAATGGTGCCTTAACGAATGGTGCCTTAATCAATGGTGCCTTAATCAATGGTTTATTAATGAATGATTCCTTAATGAATGGTGCCTTAATGAATGGTGCCTTAACGAATGGTGCCTTAATGAATGGTGCCTTAATGAATGGTGCCTTAATGAATGGTGCCTTAATGAATGGTGCCTTAACGAATGGTGCCTTAACGAATGGTGCCTTAATCAATGGTGCCTTAATGAATGGTGCCTTAACGAATGGTGCCTTAACGAATGGTGCCTTAACGAATGGTGCCTTAATCAATGGTGCCTTAACGAATGGTGCCTTAACGAATGGTGCCTTAACGAATGGTGCCTTAATGAATGGTGCCTTAACGAATGGTGCCTTAAAGAATGGTGCCTTAATCAATGGTGCCTTAATGAATGGTGCCTTAACGAATGGTGCCTTAACGAATGGTGCCTTAACGAATGGTGCCTTAATCAATGGTGCCTTAATGAATGGTGCCTTAACGAATGGTGCCTTAACGAATGGTTCCTTAATGAATGGTGCCTTAATCAATGGTGCCTTAATCAATGGTGCCTTAATCAATGGTGCCTTAATCAATGGTGCCTTAATGAATGGTGCCTTAACGAATGGTGCCTTAATCAATGGTGCCTTAATCAATGGTGCCTTAATCAATGGTGCCTTAACGAATGGTGCCTTAATCAATCGTGCCTTAATCAATGGTTTATTAATGAATGATTCCTTAATGAATGGTGCCTTAACGAATGGTGCCTTAATCAATGGTGCCTTAATGAATGGTGCCTTAACGAATGGTGCCTTAACGAATGGTTCCTTAATGAATGGTGCCTTAATGAATGGTGCCTTAATCAATGGTGCCTTAATGAATGGTACCTTAATCAATGGTTCCTTAATCAATGGTGCCTTAATGAATGGTGCCTTAATGAATGGTGCCTTAACGAATGGTGCCTTAACGAATGGTTCCTTAATGAATGGTGCCTTAATCAATGGTGCCTTAATCAATGGTGCCTTAATCAATGGTGCCTTAATGAATTGTGCCTTAATCAATGGTACCTTAATCAATGGTACCTTAATGAATGGTGCCTTAATCAATGGTGCCTTAATCAATGGTGCCTTAATCAATGGTGCCTTAATCAATGGTACCTTAATCAATGGTTCCTTAATCAATGGTTCCTTGATGAATGGTGCCTTAATGAATGGTGCCTTAATCAATGGTGCCTTAATCAATGGTGCCTTAATCAATGGTGCCTTAATGAATGATTCCTTAATGAATGGTGCATTAATCAATGGTGCCTTAATCAATGGTGCCTTAATCAATGGTGCCTTAATCAATGGTACCTTAATCAATGGTTCCTTAATCAATGGTTCCTTGATGAATGGTGCCTTAATGAATGGTGCCTTAATCAATGGTGCCTTAATCAATGGTACCTTAATCAATGGTGCCTTAATCAATGGTGCCTTAACGAATGGTGCCTTAATCAATGGTGCCTTAATCAATGGTTTATTAATGAATGATTCCTTAATGAATGGTGCCTTAATCAATGGTACCTTAATCAATGGTGCCTTAATCAATGGTGCCTTAATCAATGATGCCTTAATCAATGGTGCCTTAATCAATGGTGCCTTAATCAATGGTGCCTTAATCAATGGTGCCATAATCAATGGTGCCTTAATCAATGGTGCCTTAATCAATGATGCCTTAATCAATGGTGCCTTAATCAATGGTGCCTTAATCAATGGTGCCATAATCAATGGTGCCTTAATCAATGGTACCTTAATCAATGGTGCCTTAATCAATGGTGCCTTAATCAATGGTGCCTTAATCAATGGTGCCTTAATGAATTGTGCCTTAATCAATGGTACCTTAATGAATGGTGCCTTAATCAATGGTGCCTTAATGAATTGTGCCTTAATCAATGGTGCTTTATGAAAAATATTTAGATTGAAATATAAATAAATCAACTTTTATTATTATTATTTTGATATAAATCTAAAATAATTCAAAAAAGGTTTCACTTACTGTTAGCATGGAAATCTTGCATAGAGACGCACTGGTCAATAATGTTTGGAACTGCATCAACCATATGGTCCCATTTCTTAACGATTTCATATAACTCTGCAATCTAAAGCTCTTTATGAAGATTCAGTGAAATGCGGTTGAATCCTTACTTTCATTTGTGATTCCTGATCAAGTTTATCAGCATTCGATGCAACTGTGGTTAAATTTTGCAATTTATTGCTAACAGCTGCTAGCCGACTATCAATAACATTCAATTGCGAGTTATTCAATAAGCTTGTCTTGGCAAACAATCGTTCTACTGCCTCAATCAAGCCCTTATTCGAACAGTCACTAACGACGTTCGATAATTTTACATTGTCATCTCCTAAAACCTTTTCCAAAACATCCAAACGTTTCAAGAGATTGGCAAGCTAGAGTAATCAATATTGATAATATGGCAATAAATGAAACTTTATAGATTTCAGATTTTTATAAAGGCGTTACTTTAAATACAATTGTTACAAGAATTTGGCAGAAATCAAATCCTTGTTATAAGTGTCATATATACTTGATATATAAGGGAGCAGTAATTAACCTCCCTATAACTCCAAAAGAATTAATTTAAGTCGCCAACTCAAATGTATAAAAAAATTATTTTTAATATTATTCCATAAAATAATTAATAAAATAAAAATCATGAAAACTATTAAATTAAAATTTACCGAAACATTTTAATTATAAATTTAACCTTTATTTGATTCAAATGCTCATTAACTTCGATATTACTAGTCAGAACATATGACAAATGACTGGGTTTGAGCTCAGTAGATTCTTTGCCCGATTCATATGTTATCTCATCAATGTTTTGAATTAATTTTCTTTTGTGAAACAAATTTTAATGAATTATATTGAAGAAATAGTATACTTATAAATAATTTTCTTTGGATCTTGAACCTCAAAACTTGTTTCAGGTCCAAAATATTTATTTAAATCTAATTCTTTAATTTGAATATTTAAGCCTTCAACAAGCAACATCAAATGTTCTTTCGTTACAAGTTCAGTTTTTTGTGTGGCATCAATATCATAGTTCTCTTGAATATCTTTACTTAAATTATCAAGTTCAGCAAGAATATTTCTTGCTCGTTCGTAAGGATTAACATTTAAAATTGATTTTGATTTAGTTGAAACACCTTAACATAAAAAATTATTTAACATTACTCGTGTACAATTTAACCAGATATTGAAAGTTCTTTTCCTTTAAATCGATTAAAAGCAGTTAAAGGATTAACCGATAGTTTTTCAACACAGTCTTTTATTTCCTAAATATTTTTTTTAAATGACTTAATTTTAAAGAAAATACTTCTTCATAATCCTTTTCAGCTTCGGGTAAATCTTCTGTTTCATATAAATCTTTATAATCATACATAAGAAAATAATTTAAATGTTATAAATATGAAAACTTAAGATTAAATTTTTTGATTTATAAACACAAAAATATATTTCTTGAATTATTTAAACAATGTATGAATTTAAAAATATTAAGTAATAATTAAATAAATATTCTTTGAGTATATTTTGGAGATTTCATTGTGTGAGCTGCTTCTATATCAGTACCAGCATGTATCCATAAACCATTAATTTGATTATTATTATTAAAATTTTTATAACATAATGATGGGTTCAGGTATGTCAAGATTTTAAATGATGACTGTGATGTAATTATAATGGGATATTTGATTTCCCTAACCTTTACTCTATATTATGTAATGCCTGCATGTGTGATTTATTATTTTTGATTGTCTTGGTCCTCAAATTATGTCACTGATTATTATTTACCAAAAGCTATTGCTGATTGTGTTAATGTCGACACATCGGGTATTATAAATAGTACCACAACTTCTTAAATAAAGTTTTTGGAATTTATCAATTTATTCTTATTCTTTACGAAGTTCATATTGTTGGATGACAAGGGTAAACCCATCACCACATATTACCAAGAGATATTGCCAATAATATGAGATGTGACGTTCCATAAAATCAGGATGATAATAAGGACGTGAATATGATAACAGAGCTAATTAAAGCAATGAATATGAGACGATTCCCAGAAGCAAAACCATCAGCATTAATAGAAAATATAGTTAAAAAAATTAAATTAATGGAAAAAGAGATTAGAGAATTGACTAACGAGAAAGCAAACGAGGAGACGGTATTAAAAATATTATTTATAACAGGAGTGAATCTAGATAAAGTGATTACGGCAATGGCATACTTAATAGCGAGATACCTTTTGTGAATGAAACCAAAGGATCAAATAGAAAATATAGCTAAAATAATATATAATAAACTGATAAGGGATGCTATACCATGGGTAAAATTGAAGGGAGGATGGAAAATATTGTATGATGAGAGTCTAGTTAGAAAGAGAAAGTAAGGACAAGACTACTGAGGAAATCGATGATACCGAGGAGACGGTAAAAAATCTAGTAAATAAAACGACTATGAAATCAAGTCAAAAAGAGAGAAAATCGACAATGTCAATAGTAATAATAGTAATAACGTTATTGTTAGATTTGATAAAAGAGAATAATGCGATTATAGTGTATGACTGTCAGAATCCCAAGTGGGGACAAAAATATTCCTTACTAGATGTGGAAAATTGTCCAGAAGCAAATCCAACAAACTTAATTGTAGCAGATCCCAAAATATTTCATATATATCAGAAATCTGACTTTATTCACACTGAAGCAGGAGAATGTATCGTTAAATATTCAGAGGAAAGTTTTGTGTGTAATAAGGTGTCAAGAACAGTATTAACTCCAACATGGGCACCAGAAGCAATAATAATAGCGCCAAGCGAATGTGAAAATGCATTTAAAACAATAAAGATAAAAACGTCGGATGGATTCGAGTTAAATGCTCAGGTGGGAGCACGAGTAAGGTAATTAGTAAATGTCGTTGGATGGTCATCAACAGGAGAATATTGTCAAGGAAGAACATATAAAATATGGGGTCATATGGTAGACGATATTGTAGTAAGACGACAACATTATATTGAATCAACGAAGTTCAAGGTATCATTTGACAATTCATCAAAGAAAATGATGACACATAATTTCTGTACATTAGATGAGACAAGCTGTGATACAGGCGAGTCAATGATCATATACAAAGTAAACAAATATGAATGCCATCTAACTAAGCTAAAGACACTGAAATTCAGGACGATAGGAGGTAAACAATTCACAGATGTGGAATCCGAGAACATCAGAGATCAAAAACGACGAGCAACAATTATTCAAGAGAGAGATACACCAACGATATACATGTCAGAATCTGAAACAGAAGCGATGAGGTTTGTGGGAAAAGGTGAAAGTATCAAATGTGGCAAGGCAGTCATACAAACAAATTATGAAGGTATTTATATCAGCAGAAGCGAAATCAAAGAAGCAAAATCAAAAATAGACAAGTTTGATGTCAAACTAGCGTCATATTTTAACAACAAAATCGATTATTTTTATCATCATCAGTTAGTACAACTAGACAAAGTATATCAAGCACCATTGCAAATGATTGTAAACCTAATAGAGAAATATTAAGAATAAAGATGGCATTTGCAGTCACAAACCCAGATTTGATGGCACCGATTTTATTGTCAGAGAAAGGGACATTTGCAAGAGTCGTTGGGGAAGTAATACAAACATTTCAGTGCAAACCGGTCAGTGTGTCTTTAGCAACAAATAACAAATGTACAAACGAATTACCAGTCGTTTATAAAGGAGAAACCGTATATCTCCAACCCATACAAGAATATTGACAGATAAAGACTATGTTCCGAGAAAAATTGATAAGTGTACCAATCTATTAGATCCTTTATATAAAATAAATGATGAAATGTGGATTACAATGTCGGATAGAAAAGAAACGACTAAACCACAAAAACTAGAATTAACTGAACTTGAGAAAAAGTTAGAATTTCAGGAAGTTAATGAAATGGATAACAATGGGATGTATACGAGAGAGGCGATAGAGAGCGCCAGAAAACATATGCTATTTCCTCATGAAAAAGAAAAAGTCCTTTCAATGATGGTAAACAAAATCATTGAGAATAGTTACGGAGGGAATTACAACTTTGATGTATTATTATCAAAAGAGCATTTCAAGAAAGTTGTGTATAGAGTGTTATACAGTATATGGGGGTATTTCGCGATTCTCGGAAATACGTTTTCAACTATATTAGGAATATATTATACAGTCGCATTATTAAAAATGATCTGTTCATCATTAGTCTCGTTAAGACAGTTGAGACAAGTCTTTGGTAACTCATACAAAATGATGGCATGCTTATGTCCATTTATTAAAAAATATCTAATCACTGCGAAGCATGACAAAGAAATCAAACTGATGAAAAGCCGAAGAGAGGAAGGTGAAATAATGATCACTAATGAGAAAGATGACGATCCAAATAGATCAGAAAATATCGAATAACCACAGATTGGTTTATATGATAGTCAAAGAGAACAGTTAACAGAATTAAGAAATAATATCGAAATTAGAATCCCAGGCCAAAATGATAATTGTAATTGTGTCCCAAGGAAAACATATGGATGTTACGGAATTAGAGCTCGACGATATACTAGAAAGTTTAAATGAAGCAAGGCCAAAATTGAAAATAGTAATAAATAATATAATAATAAATGCACTGTGTGATACAGGGGCAGCAGCTTCTATGATTCGCAAAGACCAATTAACAGAGAATCAAAAGAAAATTATTGCGGGCACAAGAGATAGATTAATTTCACTATCATCACATTTTATACCATTAAAAGGCGACATTGAATTAACAGTCCACTTCTCAGATCAAGTAGTAGAACATGTTTTCAAAGTGGTAGCAGAGTGTAAATGTGTATGTATCCTAGGGATGGACATACTCCGAAAGTTAAAAAACTGTGTAATCGATTTAACGGATGGTATAGTCAAGCGGAAAGCAATATATCAGGACGCAAAATTTACAGAGGTAATTGCGTTAGAAGCGTTTGAATTAGAATACCAAAGTGATCACATAATCCCAATAAAAGTCAATGTTAAAAGTGAGGACACTTTCATTTTCGAGCCTGAAACGGCAATAACAAATAATCATAATGTAATGTTAACAGACGAGTGTGTGGTTCCGAACAATGGGATAATTTCAATAAGAATTGCGAATTATGAAAGGAATAAAATAAAAATTCATAAAGGTACAAAATTTGGAAAGTTGTTCAAAGGTGAACTAGAGCAAACATTCGAAGTATGCGAGATATCGATGACGAGAGATGTTAGTAAACAAATGGTCGAACAGAGTAAAGCTAATAATATTAAATTATATGATAAAATTAAAATAAATAATAATTATCTAAATGAAACACAATAATTACAACTACAAATATTACTTGATGAATATAGCGATGTTTTTGCAAAACACGAATTCGACTTAGGAGATACTGACATTATCAAACATGTGATCGATACAGGAAATGCTAGACCAATAAAACAAAGACCTTATGGCGTACCGTATAAATTGAGGGAGGAAATAAAGCGATAAATTAGAGAATTAAAAGAGGCAGGTGTAATAAAACAAAGTTTTTCACAATGGGCATCACCTATTGTACCAGTTAAAAAGAAAGACGGGGAAATTAGAATGTGCATTGATTATCATAAATTAAATGATGTAACAGTAAAAGATTCATACCCATTCCCGAGAGCACAAGGACAGTACGATAAACTTAGGGATTCCAAATATTTCACAGTGTTAGATGCAAATAAAGGCTACAGTGCAAATTCAAATGGAAGAGGTGGATGAGGAAAAAACTGCTTTTGTGATTGAGGACGGTTTATACGAGTATACGAGATTACCTTTTGGATTAACTAATGTGCCAGCAACATTTCAACGTTTAATGAATACAGTATTAGTAGACGTACAACATTGTGCAATATATATGGATGACATATTAATATCGTCAAAAACATTTGAGGAACACTTAAAAGACATAGCAAATGTATTACAAAGACTGAGAAAAGCGAGAATTAAAATAAAACTCACTAAATGTAAATTGGAAGAACCTTCAGCATTATTTTTAGGGCATATAGTTACAGTAGATGGCATAATACACAATCCTGATAAAATTGTAGTTAAAAATTTCCAGTTCCAAAAACATTACAACAAGTACAGGGATTCTTAGGTCTTACAGGATATTATCGTAAATTTATACAAGATTATGCAAAAATAGCAGCACCACTAATTGAAATAATTAAAGGAGTTAAAACAAAGGGAGAGAGTAAAGAAGTGTTAATAGTGCAGGAAATTAATGATAAAATTAACAAACCACAAAAGAAATGGAGAAATGAACATTAAAGAGCTTTTGATCAGCTAAAATTGATAACAGCACCGATAATAAGATACCCAAATTTTAAAAGACAGTTTATTGTCATAACAGACGCTAGCGGGAAGGCCGTAGGGGCAGTCTTAGGACAAGGAGAGGAAAAGGGTAAAGATTATGCAATAGCTTGTGCAAGTAAGACACTAAAAGGAGCACAGATTAGGTACTCAACAATTGAGAAAGAATGTTATGCTATAGTTTTTGCATTAAAAAAATTTAAACCATACTGAAGTAGTAATTCGAACAGACCATAAACCATTGGAAGGGTTATGGAAACATAAAGATACATCTAGTAGATTATTGAAATGGGCAATGAAAATACAAAACATGCACATCAAAATTGTATACAAACCAGGCAGAATAAACAAAAATGCAAATGCATTATCACGAATTCCAGAGTTAGGAGCACTAAAAGTTTTTGCATTAGTAACTGAAAAACCAATAGAGATATACGAAGAACAAATGAAAGACCCAGAGCTCTTCAAGATAAGAGAAGAAATAAAAAAGGGAACTTACCAAAAGTATAAAATCAGTAAAAAGATAATCGTTATCGAAGATTTTAGCGGAAAACAGTTAATAGCAGTACCACAAAAATTAAGGCAAATTCTTCTATTACAGTATCACGATGGCGCACTAGGAGGCCATTTATCAAGTAGGAAAACAGCAAGCAGATTGATGCAAAAATACTATTGGGACGACAAAAAAAAGATGTTAAGAGATGGTGTAATGCAAGCACAATATGTGCAACTAAGAAAAATACAGGAACAAAACTAAAGCACCTTTACATCCAATCCCAGCTACAACATCACCAATGGAATTATGTGCAATGGATTTTTTGTGTAAACTACCCACAACAATTAACGGGAATAAACACACACTAGTTTTTAGCAATTATTTTACTAAATGGGCAGAGGCATTTCCTACTAAATATGAAACAGTGGAAACAGTAGCTAAATTACTTGTAGAAAAAATAATCTTTAAAATCGGTACACCGAGAAAACTATTAACAGATAAAGTGAAAAATTTCATGAGTGAAACTATAAAAAGAGTAGCTAATATATTCAACATGCATAAAATCAATACAGCAGCATACCACCCTCAAACTGATGGGTTAGTAGAAAGATTCAACGGAACATTGCTAAGTAGATTAGCCATGTTTGTGGGAAAAAACCAAAATGATTGGGATGAACACGTTAATCAATGCACATTTATTCATAATATAACACCCAATGAGACAACGGGATATTCACCATATTTTTTAATGTTCTTAAGGGAGCCTGCGACACCGATTGATACAATTTTTGAGCCTCGAGTATCACAATATCTAGACGCGTCAGATTATGTAACATTAATGCAAGAGAGACTACAAGAGGTATAAAAAAGTTGCAAATTTAAAAGTTAAATTTAGACAAGAACAGTATAATGCTGACTATGATAAAAATAGCAAACCTCATAATTTTAAAGTGGGAGATAATGTTAGACTTATGCCTCCACAAGTAGGTAAAGGCAAAACAACTAAATTAGCAAAACCATTTAAAGGACCATACGAAGTGGTAAAGGTAGTACACGAAAATCTGCATCTACAAAAACATAAAAATGAGGATCCTATAATAGTACATGTTAATAGATGTAAATTAGCAGAAACAGAGTTAGTAGTAAAACCACCTCACAAATATGGGTTACGATCACAAGAAGCACTAATGATGGCAGTGGCATTTTTGACAATTATAGGGTTGTGTAGATCAACTGAAATAGAAAATAAAAGCATACACTCAGTAGAACACATGGCTGAAGATATTTTAATCAACATTGCACCGTATAAGATTAAAGTATATAACCTAAATAAATCCCCAATAAGAGACTTTTATCTAGAAACTAGCGTTCAAGTTTACAAAAAATACAAATGGAAAAGGCAGCGGTATTGGCACCGACTGGTCAGAAATGTACCAGGGCATTTTCATTTGGATAAATATGTACCAGGACAATACACAATGTCCTCATTGATTTAATAATAATTCAAAAGATTTTAATTGGTCAATGATATTATTTAAACTCACATAAATCAATATTATTTATATCAAAGCGTATAAGGTAAAACCTAAAATCAATATGTATATTTATTTTATTTCTTTAGAGAAAACAATATAATGCAATCAAGCAATACCATACAATCCAGATCCAATCTCAAACAACATCCTATTCAACTCAATCCCAATCAACACCAAGTCCACCAGTATAGCTGCTCGATTCAGAAACTATATCATAGCTTCTACAAAAATCTTCAAAACAAGATCACCTCAGATGGAACACCAATTATCATCAGAAGCTTCCCCAATCAAGTATGTATCCCCAATGAAATGAAGTGCGAGATCGAAGAAAGAGAAATGCACATAATAAAATTCAACGAGGCTCGAAGAATAAAATTACGGGATCTAATTGGTGCCTACGACACGTTCAAAAATGCGGACATAGCAGCAAGCGAAGGGAGAAAAGTTCCGCACAGAATATTGTTTCATATTATAAAAACGGAAGTTTCAATATGTCAGCAAAGAATCCCATAATTACAACAAGCAATTGTACAGTGGTGATCAAAACCCTCAAAAACAACAGAAGCATGCCAAATGAGTTTAATAATCTCTTAATACAAATGAATAATTTACCCTGCGTAAAGGCAATTGAAATCCTGTAGGTCCCAACTATACCAAACCCTTTCAAAGAGCTTGAAATCGTTCCATCAGAAATCACAATGCACCAGGATTTCATATCTAAGAAAATGTCATTTATACACCAACAACTAGCGATTCCGGAAAGACAGAGCAATCATGTTTGTGGATATCAAAGAAGTAGGAGACATCAATAACAATCTTAGACCCGTGGATATTTGTATCAGGAACTTCAGGGAAGAAATTGTATATAATAAAAAAGTGATCCCACGTACGAAACTTCAACACTATTACCCAGAATGGACGATGCCAGACAGAGATTCAATTAGAGGAAGCGAGGACGAATATCAGGCATTGGTGGATGTGCAGAAGTTATTGTGGGAAAGATCATTGTAGGATACGAAATAATCAAAAAACTCAAAACATTGACGTTGGACCTATACAATGTTATGGGAATCAGGGAATTGGCAGAGGATGTATTTATGTGCTCATTTGTAAAAAATGTAGCACCACATAAAATCAAGCTCTCAAATCTTGCGTACAAAGTAATTGCAGCACACCCTAAATGGAAAAAAGATAGAGCAGTCAACAACATCCTCAAGAAATCCGAGCCATTTTCGTCTGAAGACACAACATTGATTATTAAAGTAGTATACAATATTGTAGAAAAACAGTGGGAGGAAGTCATAAGATGGGATATGACAGTATTCCAGAAAGGCAACAGTGAGATCGGCCATCAACTCAGTCCAGTGGAAGAAAACAGTGATGAGCCAGTAGAAATTGAGGAAGATATATATATTGAACCCTCACAAAGAGAATTGAAATTCAATAAAGACGAACTTTCGAGGATCTCATCTTTATGAAGGAAGACAAACCAAAATGACATCAATCAAGAAAGAGCCAAGAGCATGCAGCAGCTACAACGGAGAAGAACCACAATGCGATTTGGATTCAGATGAAGAATAATTTTCAATGGATGAAGAAATGCAAGATATTGAGAGACCAGAAAACGAGGAAGGATCAGAAATGTGCATAGACATAATGGGAGAAGAGCTTGGACCAGAACCAGATTTTGCATTAGAAGAGCCGAACTTCATCATTGACAAAAGGAAAATCAATTATCACAGAGAAAGAAATATACAGACATTTTTGGAGACGCATCAATGATGGGGATATGATGAATCTAGCATTGAGAAAGGGATTCCAAAGACAAAAATGTACATAAACGAATGTGAAATAGAGTTAGTCTTCAGTGATAAAGGTAATGAGGACATTACCTTGACGGCCCAGGGAGGAATGTTAGATGACAGGGGCCGAGCAATAAACGAATTCGAGCTCACTAAATATTATAGAGTGGGGTCAAACAAATACAGAGTAAATATTTATATAGAACCCTCATAATCCACATCTTTCAATCCAACTCAATCCAGCCCAGAGAGCTTCGCAGTCCAACTCAGTCCAGTATTGACTATATTTAATGACATTTGATCCTGGTGGCTTATTTATTTTTATCGGTGACTGGTTTATGATTTTATCTATGTTTTATTGTGTTGTAAATAATTGGGTTTTTATTTGTTTATAATCTATTTATTATTTGTTTTTCGTGTTATTTTCACATAAAACTTTAATCATATAATCAGGGGATGGGATTAATAAAATTTTAATTATTAACGTTTATTAATTAAGAGAATACTAATTTAATAAAAACATTTTAAAACAAAATATTTCCTTAGAATTATAAGTACTCTTAAAGAAAAATAAAATATTTCTTAACATGTGGAAATAAAATAATTCGTAAAGATTTGAAAATAATAATTAATTTCCTCTAATTTATAAGTGTTCTTAAAAACATTTTTGAAATGAAATATTTCTTGACATGTGGAAAAATATAAGACTTAAAAATAAT